>JABASH010005749.1:0-11576 GCA_019776445.1 Tomocerus maximus | reverse complement strand
CCAACAATATACTCCACCCCGTGTATAATCTAGGATTATTCACTAACATTTATGAATTAACACTAACATCTAATATGCAAAGGTTTGCGACGGGGCGACGCAAAGTTCCAACTTGAGTTTTGACTTCAACAACTCTTATGACACCATCCTCCCCAGGAATCGTACGTACTACTTTGCCTTTTGGCCACATGTTCCTTGGATGGTCTTTGTCAACAATGATGATTAGGTCCCCGACTTCAATCGGTTTGGTTTGTAGTATCCATTTAGTGCGCTTGGTCAAAGTAGGTAGATACTCTTTAATACATCTTCGCCAAAAATTGTCAGCTATTTTCTGAGCTATGCGCCATCGTTTTTGTAAGCAGAGATCATCATTTGTAAAAACTCCGGGTGATGAACATTTTTTCCATTTTTTATTGAGTATTTCGCTAATTCCATTGTCCCACCCAATCCTCCAGATATATCCATGGATCAGTTGAACAGTCTCTTCTTCAGTGTTTTCTTCCTCAGACAAATAAAACGCAAATTCCTTTTCCAGAAGTTCCTCTATTTTAGTGCAATATTGTTTTGAAAATACTTCATTATTGTCCATTTTCTCGAAGGACCATTTTATCTTAAAGGCAGAATCGGTAGCAACTTTTAAACAGAAATATTAGGTTTATTCATCAATTTACAACAGTACTCCGCGAGCGTGCTACTCGTAGGAGATTCACTGATCAGACTGGTTCCATTTCATAGTTTCAACATATAATATAGTACATTTTAAGTAATAAACAATTATTATTTATACACTAACGTATCCAGGGGATATTCTCCCAACAATAACCACATTGCAAAATTAGGATATTTAAATATTAAATGACCGTTTAATAATTGAGGAAAAGTATTTTAAAACTAGTAAAAATTCTTAGATAATTATTACTCATCTATTTAAGGTTTGTCCTTCAAGAATTAGTGAAAAGAAACGAATTCTCCATTTTGCAGGCAAGATAGCGTTATTACAGTTGGAGTAAGTAGCTGGCTTTAACAATATTTTTGCAAATAATTTTCACCAATTTGGGGTATAAGTCCTCCGTGGTAATATCTGTGTGAAATATTATTTCCCTATACCTCCTTACTAAAACGTAGTTGTGGTTGTGGACGTTTCATTTTCTTCTAAATTTAGGTACAGAGAGCTCCTTCTTTGTGTAAATGAAATCAATAGACCGTCCAAATGTGTTCTTAGTGCAGTGGGGTCCCTTTTATTGATTATTGGAAGAAATTCCTGCTCAATTTCATCAATTTTTGGTCGTTCTTCTGGATTTAGTCTCCAGCATTTTTTCATTAAATCATAGCTAGAAGACGAAATTAGAGGGAGATATTGAGATATGAAATGAAACCAAAAATTTTATTTCGAACAATTCATAAGGTTGAAAAAACTCAAAAAGTATTAAATGCCAATATTTTTTTACAATTAGTAGAATGCAATTACAATGTAAAATTACATACATTTGGGGCGTGGCATGTTTCGGACTATCCATTCTGTGTCCGTTTTCAAGTTCCTTTATAAAATCGTAAGAGAAGGATATCCCCGGGTATGGAGTTTCCGCAAGGGAAAATATTTCCCATATTGTAATGCCAAATGACCAAATATCGGATTGGAAAGAAAAAGTCATGTCACGGAGTGCTTCAACTGCCATCCAACGCCAAGGCAACGGCTCCTTTTAATAAACAGACACACCAAAAATAGGGTTTACGAAGTATTATTATTTGTATGATTTTTAAATGATACAGATTTCTACCCGATTAAAATTCCTTGACTCACTTGACTTTTTTTGATGTAGTTACTGTAGTTGTATTGCTTTCTGGAAAGACCAAAATCGTTTACTTTTATAGTATCGATATCAAATAGCAATATATTCCTTGCAGCCAGGTCTCCGTGAATCACCTGGAGACCCAAAGTCGTAATCGTTAGTCCGTAATTTAAATTAATTATCAGGGTGATTCAATAATACGAAGAAATATGATAACTGCAGGTAGGCAGCTCGTCACTATGGCTATTATTAAAAATGACTACAAAACAAATTGTGACCAATTTGGTCAGTTTCAAAGCATAGATAGATTACTGCCATATAGAGACATTTCTATGAGCATAATAAGAATTGATTCGTTGTGGTAAATTTGATTCAGCGTCGAAAATACTAGACGTAGGGTTACAAGATTGGTTTATAAATTCGTTAAAACATTATTTAAAAAAAGTCCCGTGGAACATTCTCCATTTTCGTCTCCTACTTTGGGATATAAAGGTTTTTAATGAGAAAATGATCATTTTTTGAGGAAAACCTTCATATCTCAAAGTAGGAAACAAAAATGGAGAATGTACCACGGGACTTTTTTTAAATAATGTTTTTAACGAATTTAGAGACCAATATTGTAATCCTTTGTCCAGTATTCTCTACGCTGAATCAAATTTACCAAAAAAAATTAAGAGCCAATATGATAGTCAAGGCAAGTCACCGTATCTACGTAACCCTGATTCTTAAAGGATTACAACGTTGAAATTGCTTATAGGGGACGCAAAAATTTGGTACTAAAAATATCCAACTTCAAATTGTGTTTATTCGACTAAATAATTCGAAAATATTTTATATCAAATATTCTGTACTCGAATTGAATGTTCTATAATATCGATTTTATATAACTGATTGATTTAAAGATTTCCCCTCAATATTTATCTCACCACTTTTAAATTACCCATTTTACCTTACTCCGTCGTAAATGTTGTAAAGCATTAATCATTTGGTATGACCATTTTGCCAATTGGTGAGTTGTTAAACAGTTGGTGTAATTCCTATAAAGAGAGTGGATTTATTGTTTGTGATATTGTAAATGTCGTAAAAATTCGGATACGAATACAAAACTTCCTCACCAAAAAAGATGATGGGCTTTTAATAGGACATTTGTGACGTATTTTTAAAATATTTACTGTGGTAGAAAAATTAAAAATAGCAGAAAAGTTTGTTGGTACAAAAACTATGGATGACGTCATGAAGTAATCCAAGATCAGATAATTACCTATGAATTCCCTCATTGTCTCCAGAACTGGTGTCAGTTTTTACAAAATTATTGCGGCATTTTCTTAAAAATTCGTTCAAGGATCCCAAAGCACAATATTCAACAAAAATATACGCCACGCCTAAAATATTCAATTTAAAGTGAAATACGATTGTGGCAATATGCTGGACGAATTATATACAGATAATAAGCTCGCTTCCTCGGGCGAGCTAAAAATAAAAATTTCTAAAAAACGAATTCTTGTTTGACTGATTCTCCAACATCGGTCAATTATAATAAGCAATTTACCTTGAGATAACCGTTTAGTCTTTGCCCCCAGTACACTAACAATATTTGGATGCTTCCCAATGTGAATCAAAACTTTCAATTCCTGTAGCAGGGATTTTAGGTATAGCTTGTCACATCCTGGTTTTGTTGTCTTGACGGCCACCAATTTGTCCTGAATACGTCCTTTATAAACGATGCCAAACTGCCCACTGCCCAAAATGCTTCCTCTGTCTGTTCAATCAGAATTATCGTAATTTAAAAATTATTAGGTACTAATAATATTATCATCTTATGGAATGAACTATAATTGGTTATTTCCAAATTTCATTTTCTTACAAAATACAATACTTTGGACTTTTATCTTTCATAGTACCCACACGATCATTTCTAACACTGTTATTACTCTTAACTACTAAATTCATCATTTAAAATAGGATTTATAAATAAGGAAAGATGCTAAGTACATATTTGTAGTCAGAATACAGCCTAAGGAGTCACTGTTCTGACTAGTTACTTGAAATTGCTGTGAGATGAACAAAACGTATACCAGAAGTAATTTCCTTTCATTTCCCACCCCATTGTTTCATTTCCCGGAAATTTCCCACTTTTTTCCATTTCCCAGGTGTCCAACAAAAATGGGTGGGAAATGGGAATATCCGAAACTATGCTTATTACCTACAGACAGTTTTGTCATGATTCATGATACTAGATAATAGTATTTCGTACCACAAAAGGTTGTCCACGGAAATAATCTTTGAAATATCTATAGTCATATCAATCTAACAAATTTTGCTAGTACCAATTTCATAAGCGTTGTCGAATATTTCGAAGGTATCCTGGTCATATTGTAGCTCATCTGGGTTGGCACATCCATCAGAAGTGTCCTTATATTTATGTTTTTGTTGCAATCCATTATTGAAAAAAACAATTTCCATGCTCGATAAGCCATTTCTCTGAATAAATATATAATTTTATTAAATAATGTTACAAATACCACCAGTTGCAGGATCTACCCTGCACCCATTTTCTCTACTCTGTGCATTACGCAGAGAGCTGAGTATGGGCATGCATGGGCAACTTGGATCCATGAGGTTCCTACACAATCGGCCACAGACATACCTATATACGTTGTACATTCATGCAACGGCAATCATTCCAATTCGGGCAGGAGGCAAAGTGCTACCTACCTCCCAATAAATATATTATCACACTCGCAATCAAACTGTGTTCTCTCTCACTCAATCATTCAGCACACTTTCACATATTACGGATTCATACTACATCCACAAACCACACACACCTCGACCCAAATATATATCGGGTCAACGAGTACCCGCTCCATTCTCTCAAACAGTACCTAATAAATTTTACCATATTTGTTGTATAGGAGTATTAATTTTGTGATAGGCCATTTTAGCCACTAGGCCATTTTATACCATTGTATACCATTAAAGCCAGGTGGCTGGCTAAAATGTAAAAAAGCCGGCTAAAATAAAACACTGTTTAGGTATTTGCTATTTTCCAAACCAATTTTATAACAAAAAGGGTTACATTGGAAGAAACATAAATTATGTGCTAATAACTTTGGGACATTAAAACCATTTGTATCTATATTGGTTTACATGTGACTCGCCAAGACACTCAATAATTACATGAATGAAATACAAGGGAGCCATGTAAGGATGTGTAAATGCTAATCCCGGTATCCCAAAATCCCAAAGCAGTATAGCAGTTGACAAACTGTAAAACCAACTCAAACTTTAGTAAAGGAAAGCAACTAAACTAAGTAAACCTTACATTCTTTCTTCCTAAATGCCATTGAACGAACCCCATGGCAATTGCAACTGTTAACCCAGCAATAATTGCAGCGACTCCAATCCAAACCCAATCCAAAGAAGAGGTACCGCCATTTTGAATTGCCCGACAGTTTTTACAGTATAGGTAGGATTCTTCTTTCACACTTTCATATCTTGTCTCCACTTTACAGATATACTTCCCTGAATTTTTAGCCTCCATTTTTCCTATTTCCAATGTAGATATGGTTGTGTTATAAAGTAGGCACTGATTGTGTTTGAAAATTGGCTCATTTATAACGATATTGCTTCGCCTGGATTTAATTGGCACTTCTTCTCCCTTTTCATCAACCTAAAATGTTTTACATGACAAAATTGTATTAGGGTTTTTAGAATATTGTGGCTAAGTAATAATTTTCCTTAATCCATATCGCCGAATCACCTACTATGGTAATAGGTGGGCTTTTTTAAGTCAAGCTGAAATTTAGCCGACGATAAGGGGACATAAATATGTTTCTTGATCGTCAGCTAAACTTCTTATGCTTAATTTGTTTGACTTTTGGGCCCAAAAGACCCACCAACCATAGCAGGTGACTCATCGATCCATATCATAAACCATTTGTTTAGGCAACTTACTATCCAGGTAATATTTTGTATCCTTCCAGTACCTTCCACTGTGCAAGTAATTTTTACATTCGACTTTGCGACAGCAGACTGATAGTAGGGATTCAGAGTAACTAAATCAGATTGCCGGGTATTTGAGAGTAAGTTCACGTTTATGTTCTTCGTAAATTTTTTGAATTCGGAACAAAGAAGAGAACCCCGGAAGTCTTTATTCTTTGCAAAGGCCATGTTGACAGCTTTTAGCAGAGGATACTTAGTTTCAGTGCAAATACCGTTGAAGTCATCTGCTTCGGTAGCGTCGATTAGTACACCCAGTAGACCCAGATTATTAGCATAAACCGCCTTTTCATAAATACTGTCCGCGTTATCAAAACTTATCCAACGTTTTTCATCTTCCATAAATGGCACCTTGGCCTTTTCATCCCAAAATATTCTCCATGACTCATTGTTAGCTAATGCAGAATGACAGATCTATAACAAATGAAATAATTTATTTTGTATTTAAAAGGTCGATTTTTATATGGCTTCATACGGATTTGTCAGCAGAAAGAATAAATGGAAAATAAATGAAACTTTTATCGCTTTAAAAATTTTATGGAATGGTTTAAGGCGTTTAAAAGATTTCGAAATAAGTGAAATCTGTTTTTAAAATGTTAAATGTTTGTTTGGTACTTAACCGCATTCTGATTAGCTATAATATTGTTTTTTTCCTAAATCTTCTACAGTATATATACCTCATAGTAAAACCACAAGTTGGTGTACCCATGAATTGGACCTTTTATACTTTCTTGTCTACTCATCGTGTCGGTTGTTGCATCTGCATTGCGTGGTTTTAAAAGAAACGGTTTCCCGATGAATGTGACGCCGAGAACTAAAGTGCTGAGACGAACGTTTAGTTGGGATATGAGATGAAGTAGAACATTATCAATGTGACCCTTTTCACTCAATGCTGACGCAAATAAAGGAGAAATGTGTGCTGGTCTTCCTTCATACAGGCTATCATAACCCCAGCCCAGTAATACAACAATGTCAAAAATTCTGCAGATTTGGGTAACATGGCTGAAGAATTGGTCAAATTCCATAGTTGAATATCCATAAATTTCAGCAGCCAATATCAGATCATGGTTTTGAAATTCTTTTTTAAGGATCTGATGGAAAGCATTAATTACAATATTAATGCGGTCGTTTTACATAGCGTCAAATTGGGAAGTTTTTTCAACGACATTTATCCTCTACTACAAAATTAATAAGCACTGAGTTGTTCAAAAACTTCCCGATTTTACATTTTGCGTTGAAAGTAATTGAGAACAAAAATTATTTCACCTTTGCAAAGTCAATAAAAATTTTATCCGGGTAGGTTATGTAAACAGTGGTATCAAAATATGCTCCTGACACATTGAGTTCTCTGAAATAAAATTAGTGAGTCTACATGTAGATTATCGTAATGTCAGTTAAATATTATATCCGAAAAATTTATCATTTGCTTGAATAACAGTTTAAAATGTTATTGCATGTTCTTTAAGAAACAAGCAGTTCTTTCAAAATTGTTTTTTATATGGATTTATATTTATTGCATGTAATTGTAATGCTCAAATAAATATAGATAGATCGTTGTATTAATGCATAGAGAAAATATTAATATTGTATAAAATACAATGTTTCAAGCCATTTTTCAGTTGTTTACGGCTGTACTTCACCAGCGTATAAATGAATTGAATTCGCGAAGGGACAAAATACATTTTACCAATTGCTGGAACCTCTTTGGGGCTGACTTACCTTACCATTTCGAGAATCATTGACATCATCTTTAATTGTTTATCTCTTGTCGAAGTTAAGTTAAGCAGTGCTTCTTTGTAAGATTTCACTTCTGATAATTTAATTTCAACCAGTGACTTAAGGTGAGGGTACTTAACTTGAATTAGATTATTAAACTTTTTCATGAAAACTGAAAATGAAAAAAATAATGAATTACCATTTTATACATTTATGCATTACTGAAATAAGTGATTAAAAATATCTTTTCTAATCACAACCTTACTTGCAATAGAAATAATCGTGTCCAATCGAATGTAAACATGAAATTCAATTTAACAAATATATGGAATTTGGAATGCTCATATAACATTATGTTTTTACATTATGGATAATATAGTCAAAAAGAATTTTTTCCCGTCTGAGAATAAAATGATTCGCCAACTGATTTACCTTTAAAGGTAAAAATAACTTGACATTGGACTGACAGATAAACTATTGTGTAGAAATTAATTATGATTAACTAGAAAAACGAAAAATTAAAATACGATATTCATCATCACGGATAATGGTTCCCAATTGTGAGGTAATGATCAGTCGCTGGTATATGATATGAGTACAAAGGTTTCCATCAAAAGAAATGCCACTGGGGATATCTTCCAAATTATAGGAAACAATTTTAGAGCGATAACGGGCTGCTAATAATAGCTTGCACATCACTATTGAAGTGTGATTTTGATGACCTGAAATGAAGGTCATAATGTTTAAATATAGGTACTTTGTGGTATCCCTTTTAATAATAACTAGTTACCAATAATGGGTACTATAGTATGGCATAGTCCAATGCAGATTATTTTATATTGAACCTAAACTACACATTTGGTATCTTAACTTTCTTTCCTTTAATCTTTCCTCATTCGCACAAAAAACTATGTGTATACAACAACAGTTTCAGTTTGTGTGAAATATTTACATACCGCATAATTGATAACTGTCCTGTAGGAAGTACAGGAGCCCACAATACACAATCTGCCCACATCCATTCCAAAAATTGACTAGCATGATAAAATGGTTTTTTCTAACTTATCTCATAATCTACTGTTTGTCAAAGGTTTTCATACTGAACACTAAAACTATCTAAATAAAAATATAAACCTAATATATATGTTAAGTTTGCATTGAAACTTGGCTTAAGTTCTAAAACACTCAGGTGTGTGAGCAAAATCATGGTTTTCAAATGCATACCAATCGTCAACATTTGTTAAAAATGGTTTAATGAAACCCTTTTCCGATATATTCAATGCGCAAAACCTTATAAGTAGTTTAGTTCATCTAGGTATTGTCATAAATTTAATGAGATATTGATAATTTAAACCAAAAAGTCCATGAAACCTGATGTTAATGTAATATTAAACTCACTAAGATTTAGAATTTTGTTGCCCCCTTATATATTACGTAGATGATGTTAGAAAATGAGACAACCCAAGAAGTATCTGCTGCAGCCTTTTAGCCCTAAGATAAAGAAAACGGGTTTTAACAAAATGCATACCGTTGCAATCGTGCAACTGTACAACCATTAAGGGTTGGGGTCACAGTTTTGCCTCTTTTAAAACCTAACCTAATAAAAAATATACATGTATCCTGTTACCCAACCCTTAAGGGTTGCACGGTTGCAACGGTATGCATTTTGTAACACCCCAAAGAAAACATTTGAAAATTCTACAATACCTACTCATTTCTAATTTTAAAAAATTAATTTTTCTGTTTAGAATTCCTCGTCCACGAAAACCACTAATTAAAAAATGTATCTTGTTTTAAACAACAGTAGGTAGCTATAATTTGGGCGGGGTACGGAACCCTGTCCTTCAATTATGATTTTGAAACTGATCCAATTTTTCGGATTGTCATTGTCAACCCTTAACTACAAACTTCAATTAACTTTGCCTTGCCATAAACAGATTTTTCATTCCGCAACGCAACATGCAGGATGAAAGGAAACACATTTATCTCTTAAACCCTTTGGACGGGGATCCTGTACCTGTAAGGAATAAGGAATGCCCAAATTTTCTAAATTCGGAAAAAACTTTTTTGAAACAAAATTTTAAAAAACGGGCTTCACTCCTTTTACCCACCACTCACATTACCCCTTTTACTCGGGTGGGTAGATAAATGTCCTGCTAAAACCGAACTCTAGCTGGTGTTCGTCATAACATAATATGATTAAAAATAATTAATGATTTTATAGTTATTATTGATCACACCAACTGACGATAGCATTTTGAATTTTTCTTGCCATGCTCAAAATGTATTTGTTTAAATTGATCAATATAATGTATTTCTAAAATAAAGATGTCAGATAGTGATAGAAAGTTGGATGAGAATATATTAGTACACAAATTTTCAAATCTTCATTATAGGCTCAAAGGTATTTAAAGGAATGATTGGTAGTTATCAGAGACTGCATTAATGCCAAGTTTCTTTAGTAAAGGAAGTAGGAAGACTAGGAAAGGCTTGTTCGGTGTAGATTTTATTGAGTGTCTTATGTGTCGTGGTCAAGTTAAACACCCGGCAAAACCTGCTGGAAATTCAAATACTAAAGCATGAAGAGCCTAAACCTGCTCACCATTGGTTCGTGTATGGCTCTTTGCAATTGGTGGGTGTCTTCTCGTGATTTACGTGCTGTTATATAAATGACACTAAGGAATAAATACGGTTATAGCCATCTATGAGAGTAGGGCGAGGAAGAGGGATATCAATAATCTTTGGGTAGTTATTACAATAGTTAGGTAAGTTGCGTTAGCAAATCAGGGTGAAAATGAATGAAAAATTAAACGCAAACACCTAGATATGAACCTAGAATCTGTCGTGTAAGCGGGGCAACCGCTATACAATGCTGTTTGAGCTGTTTGTACGCGTATAGGAAAGGTAGGGAATAATAAACTTTTATCTGACGATTGAAAATAATAAATTAATGTTGCTTTTCTTACTGATAGGTAACTGAGAATATTGAGACTTAAATGCATCTTTTGGGGTGTCGTATTCCATAATGCCATCGTCCGCAACTACGTATAGAAGACAGCTGCAGGTGAAAAATGAAAAGCTGAAGATAAACTTCATGTGAACTACAATTATATAATTTCAATATTCAATAAACGCCCCGACAATTACAATGCTACAATTTGCTCCTTCCTTTGAAATACTATAATGCTGTTTTGTATAGTAGTTTGCAATTGTAATGATATTGTAGTAAAAGTATAGATAAAACAGTACACTGACTATAACCACTAAAGCCGGTTTAGAATTTCTATGGACCCCGCCCTGACACGCCATATAGTGAATTATCAACCACAGAAGCCCTCTAATCATAACTCATTAGCGTGAATGTAAAATTTTGGCTTATTTTTCATCAAATTTACATTTTGGTTAAATGTAATATAATGTGCTTTATTATATAGACTAATTACCTATAATATAATTCTCCGTTTCAAAATTATTCCCCGGACGGTGAATTAAACCGACTATTTTGCCAATAAATCTTGATTTGAAACAATAATTCTAACGGGGAACTATACCGATTAATACGGTAAATTATTTTAGCCAACCACAAAAGACATGCCCTGCTATCTACTACTATTTTAACGTTGGACAGTAGATATAGCCAGTGAAGTAAGCTTAGTTGAAGACCGCATTTTTTTATCATTTGCAGTACTGAATGTTCTTATGTCATAACTTCCTTCAAAAATTTTTTGTAGCTATGGCATCATCATAAAACAATGTACTCAAATTACGCATAATAATATTTTCCAGAGGCTAATGTCATGCCAGTTCCAAAGCTCATTCTAATCTGAGAGATATAAATGTAATAAAGTCACAAGAGGTAAATGAAAAATTAAGTACGGCATTTAGTAATCTTTTTGTTATACTTTTACTAGATTGTTATGCCACACTCATGCAACGTTGCTATAGAGATTACTACTGGCTCTATAAGGTTGCCCAGTCCGGGGGTCGACAAAATAAAATTTCACTTTTTTCACTCGTGGAGAACAAATCCTATAATTTGTTCTCCACTGCTTGCTCCGAGCAATACAA
>JABASH010005748.1:0-11580 GCA_019776445.1 Tomocerus maximus | reverse complement strand
AAAAGCACTTTGGTTATCATTTGGTTCTTTTAAATTAAGTTAGGTTTAATAAAATTGACAATTCTGACCTTTGAAAATACAAATATCCTAGGACGTATGCATATGTCCTAAGAGTTCAAAAGTCCTGTAACATATGAATTACTTAGTAAGATTAAAAATGTAATCGCGCTACTTAAATGGTCTTCTGAACTTTAAATATACCAAAAAACTATTATTTTTCAAAAACTCTAATTTATGCTTTAACGACTAAGGCTGTCTGAACCCACATAGCTACTTCTATTATGTTTATAGACGAGAATGGACATAATATTACCGCTAATATTATATGCATAGGTAAATTCAGTTTGCTCTGCTATGAAGTAGATTAGAGTGAGGAAAGATAATTAGTTTTTAACGATCGACTAAAATGGAAGTCGGTGTTGAATGTAATGAGAATAGATATTAAGATTCCCTTATGAGAAAGCATTAAACGTGTAATAATAATATTAGGTAGCGATGGTTCTCTATTAAATAGGAAGGAGTCGGGTGAGTGAGGGTAATACTAATAAAGCTGCGTTCAAATGGAGAATATGTTTCGGTTGGTTAAGTTGGGGTATCGAACTAGAAATGAAATGTCGTTTGCTGAAAGCTACTAATTAGTAGGCAGGGAAAGCGGTTTATTTTTGTTAGTTGCCAACTTATTGTTTGTGTAGCCGACTCCCACTGAGTCGTACTACGGACGGCAGAATTAAATATGTCTGGGAAAGTGGATAAGTTAAAAGAAGCAAACTTTCTCTTACGCGGTTTGTGTGAGAAAGTATATTTGGGATTTATGTTTAACGATGAAAAGTTATGAGGCTATAACGCAGAAGAAGAATATAAAAGAGCGTCTCGAATGTTTAGATAAGGATAAGACGTGGTAATAAAAGCAAACAAGAGCTCGGAGTGGGTTGACTATCTGTAAGAAGAGATAGAAAAGTGTGTTCGCGTGATTAAGTAAGAGAGGAAAAATTACCATAATCGTTGCACAGTGTGGTTTCTCAGACTGTCGAGTTCTCCAAGACTGATACTTTCTTTGGCAATATGTTGGCCCCTGTGGTAGTGACTTTCGAGGAGAAAGAACGCCAACGCTCCCAATAGAATGTACACCACAATTGCAGTACAGATCGAGCAAATCGACAAGCAACATCTTCGGGCTTCACACATTTTGGAGAATTATCATGTCATTTCGGACAGGGGATTTGCTAGACTTTCCTTTCCAAGTTTGAGAGTGGTCAGAAGGTCGCCATTGAAAGAGTTCTTTTCTTGTCCTGAATTGATGATGAGTTGTGAATGCGATGGCAATAATGGAACTCTAATGGAAGAAGTGCCTATATGTTTATATTTGGAAGAAGAGCTTCATGGAAGAACTATTTATTTGCAGAGTTGTGTGTGCTGAAGAGCAGAAATGATTGGGAGTTCAGGGATGACCAGTTCTTCCGCTGAGTATTTTATTCCCGAGAGTGAGTCAGTCAGCAGCAAGTAAATAGGAGAGTTGGGCAAGTACAAAGACGAGGTGAGGCTATGAAGGACAAGACTGATAAAAAATAGTATGGAAAATATTGATAAAACGGAAGTACATAATCATAAAGTTGTGGAAAGAGATGAGGGTGTCAGTATAATGGCCTTCTGATGTGATCGTGAACTCAAGTCAAGTGTACATTCAAGATAAACCAAACGAGCACATATTCGGTTAAGGTTTCCACAAACAAGTGTTAATTCCGAGCCAACCCATTTTCTTCCAATTGTCTATTAAACGGAAATCCACTTGAACGTTTTCCTCTCTCTGACTACATTAGAGTGGACAGAAATATTATTTCTTCACTTGGAACACCAATGTCAAATGTAAACAGACAGACTCACTTGTCTGTTGCTATGTTGTGAATCCTCCGTAGTACAGAATTGTCAGAAAGAGAGATTACGGTTTAGTAGTTCCGTTTGAGTCTCTGGCACAACTGGTTGGTTATCTTTTTCCCAGTCAGACTACCTAGGATATAATACTAGTACAGAGATGTAAGTATTGTGTACCTTGATAGAGTGACGATCAGGATGACGATCGACAATTTCCCAGATCGCATCTATATGTGGAGCCAAGTTATTGTAGTGTAGAAAACGGTATAATATTATTATTTTTATTGATTGTGAAGAGTTGGGTTTCACAAGAAAAGAGACTGGAGTATGAGTAGTTGTTGTTGAATTGCCATCAAAACGGATTAGCAAAAGATGAGTTTGTGGATGTTTTTGGGTGAATGGTTGGTGAATGTCGATGGTAATGTCTTTTTGGGGAATGCGAAGGAATTTCGCCGAGAGTCTTTCACTGCGCTTTACTTTCGGAGAATGGAAGGGAAGAGAAAGTTGCGGGGAGGTTAGCTACAGTTGAGTTGCATCTCTGGGCCTTACTACATCGTATGTTGGCGAGTTGCTTTGAGTTGCTTGCGCACTCTCCACTTGACACTCGATCGATCTGCGACACGATTCTGATATCCGCTCCACCGTTTCATCCTCCTCGCTTCTTCCAGGCTGGGGCGACCAGAAAGACTCATATTTTTCTGGACTTTTAGTCTGGCTCAGTTAACTAACAGCAGTGTTCTGCTGATACTGATGTTCTTGAACACATCCGAGGAGATGATGATGATGGCTTGTAAAGAGTCTCTGGCGTCACCCCCGAAAAATAAAATAACTTTTGAATTACTTGGTACACACTTGGGTGGCAGTCGACAGTGGTTGATTGGGGGAGATAGTTTTGTCTCGCATCGTGTAGATGCGTATTTGTAGTTGAGATAGTTCAAGTAGAGATAGATAGTAGAATAATCTGGAGCGGGGAGAGAGAAGTGAATTTGGATGTGACTTTTGTATCATGATTTAGATCTAATTGAGACGAGAATGTCGTGCTATCAATAGTATCACTTGTGCGTGGGAGGGAAGAGATCTCTTTGTGTTTTTCATCATCAGAAAAGTTATTTGATCTCAGTTTGGTTGAGTGTAGTGACTGACAATGAGGTAAGTTGAGTTGACGTGACTTGGTTGGTGTGACTCTTAAATGATATTATGGTATGTGTGATGGTAGAATGAATGGAGTCGGCTAGCTCGGGTACAACATCCTTTCTTTCCGCACAACTTGACAAAAGATCGGGGGAACTTTGCATTTGAGTCGGAGAAAGTACAGAGGATTATGTATACGATAGATTAGAGAGTAGGAGCTACACGTGTTTCGACAGCTTAGTCTTCAATGCACTGGAAAGGAAGTGGATCGACAAAGTTGGAGCACTTTAAAGGTTGACGGCTAAGACGTATTGTTATGTAGAACTTTCCCAGGATTGGAACGCAAAGGAAGAGCGGAAGAGACGATCTAGTCACGAAGACAGGAAAACAATTTAACTCTTGTGACAGTCGACATTATGGTTGAACGATGTGTGGCTGCTACTCTGCCTGATATTCAGTTATCTATAGCCACGATTGACTTGGACGACCTGATACAGTACGCATACTTATGTGTGCAGAGACAACGAACAAGTAGAGACAACGACGTCGAACAAGCAGAGACACGCCAAAAAAGGAGCCCGAGTCTTGAATACACAATCTCTGAATTGAATGTTGTCCATCGCATTGGCTTAAGTAATAGTCACAGCAGAATATTATTGTCCTTTGCTTAACTGTGACAATAGACGACCAGAGAGATAGAATAACAGAAACCAAACTAACCAGACCAGAACAGACAAGAAATGTTGCTACATTATTCATTCCCACACTTTCGCTAATGCGCCAAGAAAGAACAGACAGACATACATACTTATTACATTAGGATATCCTCAGCTACAGGCATGTAGCTATGCTGAGACTAGTTATCTACCATATAGACAAAATTCTTACAAACAGAAATAAATATACGCTAGGAGGAACGGAGAACATAAGTTTTCAGATTGGATACGATACTTTTCTTTGATTAATTACCAAAGTATATTACAGCAGTTACTAGTCCCATTCAGTCAGTCCAGTATATATAATAATAATATTAGCACTAGGTAGACAGTTAGTCGGCTCTAATAAATAATAATAAGGGCTAATGGGACGAATAATTCCATAAAATTATGCCACTCAACCCGACAGACTTATATCCAGTAAACAA
Organism: Tomocerus maximus; assembly: GCA_019776445.1. Taxonomy (NCBI): domain Eukaryota; kingdom Metazoa; phylum Arthropoda; class Collembola; order Entomobryomorpha; family Tomoceridae; genus Tomocerus; species Tomocerus maximus. The sequence continues at coordinate 7,436 of JABASH010005748.1, read as the reverse complement.
GATTACATTTAGAAGAGCAGAGTATACAGACGTAATTAGAAGTCGTAGTTTTAAATGTACCTAACTACTATGTACAACGATCACCAAGGTGTAAACTTACTATTAATCTTCATTTTTGGGAAATCTAAGCTTACATTATATGGCAGTGGTCATTTTTGTAGGCTGACGATGAGTTCAGGCTTACTTACAGTAAAATACGATACAGTCAATAGTCTATAGGTGTAAGTACAAAAATTACAAATTAATGCAAAATAGGTAAAAGAGATAAATTTGGGATGAGGGGCGGACGACGACCAATTTACAATTTTCATGACAATTATCGAGCACAGCCGAGACGACGGCCACAGAGACGCACTTTTGCAATTACTTCTTCTTGCATCAGGTTGAAACACATTGCAATGAGAGCCATGCCCAGCAGCAGGTACAGCGAACAGAACACAAATGACAATTGGATGTCATCCCCCTCCGTATTCACCGAATCACCTGGCACCAAATCTCCAAATCCAATCGTACTCAAACTGTCCAAACCAAAATCCCATTTGCACTTTGTTCACCCATCATTTACTAAACCTCCTCTCTAGTCTAAACTCATCTTCACACATACTACACCAAAAACATCCACATACATCCTACCATTACACAAAATGCAGTCTACGCCATTCTCTGTTAATTCATGGCATACAAAATTCTACTGCTAAATTCAATTATACTACGAACTAATTATTAGTGTCTACAAAATAAATAGCTACTTACTAATACATCACAAGCTGTTTAATAAAATACCTTATGAAGCAAAAATAAGATGCATCCAGTGTGGACCAACCTTCCCATTTTGCAAATAATAGTCCCCCGCCCCACACGTAGCCAACCATAAGGGCCAAGCAAAGTGATATAGGCACTGTAATTTGTTCAACCTCCTCTTCCTCCTCCACTTCCTCTTCTTCTCCGTCTTCTAAATATCTTCTTTTTTTCACACAATTCCATCTGATTGAACAGAATATTGTCACAAATGAGCACAATCACCGAATCCTGTAATTGAATTATCCGTGAGATCTTAGACTTACTTGCATTGACAGCATCTAGCAAACGTCCATTTAAATCCTCTTGCTAGAATGTCGCCTATATTTGATAAGTAAAGGAGGAAAAGGGGCATGCCAATAATGCCATATAGAATTGTTGTGACTTTACCCCAAGGAGTTCTTGGTGCTACATTTCCGTACCCTGCAAAGTTTTAGTTAACATCGCATTTTAGTATAAACTATTGTGAAAGAGCTTACTTATACCTTATAGGTAGAGATTGTGCCTACTACGTACCTACTTATATAGATTAAATATTCGATTTATTATTAACAATGTCGGTTTCAGTATTTTTTTCAGCAACGTTAGCGAACAAAGGTAGTGAAAGTATTATATTAGAAAATAGAGAAAGTTGTGAATAAAAAAAGAGCTTATGTTTCAGTTTTTTTCTGGAATAGCATGACAGAGATGGTCCACATGGCATATAATTTATTGGATTGAGGCCCGTAAGTCTTACCAATGGTTGTGATGACTGTGAGAGAGTAGAGGAATGCACCAGAAAATCTCCACTGGATTTTTTCTTCGGAAAGTGTATCGTTTGTGGTCCTGTTCCCAGACGGCTCCCCTTCGTAGCCGTCGCCGATGGCACTGACAATTTCCATTGTGTAATTATAAATGGTTTCGTTGGTCCAGTAAAAGAATTCTTCCTGCAAACCACATCAAAAGATTGGGGATACAAAGTGAAACAAGAGTAATGATATTCGTCTACGCTATCACAAAGCCACGATTAGCTAGAACTTTGTGGGATATTCGAGAGCGAGAGCCAATTTGAAACTTTGGTTCGGGTTCTCGCAAATTTGACCAACCTCCCGCCGCTGCCGGTATTAAAACCTCAAATGGGCTTCCTATGATTAAATTTCTTTGAAGTTTTACACGTTAGATTTGAATAAAATTGTTTACTCAGAAAGTTATCTCTGTCAGGTCTCATCACGAGATTTCTGCTCTGTAATTCCTAAAATTAATTACATGTACTCTCTCACCATTGAAATTTCTAATTGGTCGTACATCAGTAGTATTTAAAATGAAACAGTGACTGCGCATAGCACATTAGGAATACTATAGATCACACCTCTTTAATAATGTTGAACTTGAGAACAATCTGTAAAAGTTTGTCGGCCGTTTCCTCTCGTAGTTTTCTGACTTCATCAAGTTTAATATCTTCCTCTTCACTCTCGATCATTCTGTAAATTAGAATAATTATATAATTCACTTTCTCCAAACTACTTAAGTAAGTAGTAACATTTATTTTTTAATGGGTTAAACAAAATTGCCTATAGCCATATAAACCGAGATATATAATATTGTAGAAGATACTACAAAGAGAGAAAGCATTTGGTTAGACAATATAATAGGATTCTAGGAACAGAACATAATAGGATATAATACGATATAATAGGATTATAATTATATAAATTAAGTTGTTATTATTTAATTGTTAAATGGTTAAACAATAATGGCTGTATAGCCACAGCAATCAGGAGTGAGATATAACATTGTAGACGATACAGAGAGAGAGAAAGCGTTTGGTTAGACAGTCTAATAGGATTATAGTTAAATTAAGTAGTTATCATTTATTTCTTACAGGGTTAAACAAAATCGGAATGGCTATATAGCCAGATAAACCAGGAGTGCGATATAATAATATTGTATACATAGAAGACAGGGAGAGAAAGCATTTGGCTAGACAATATAATACTTAGGATTATAGTTAAATAAGGAGGTTATAAATTTGTAGAGGCAAGAGTAGGTATGTGTGTAGAGAAAAGAAAGATTGATAATGTCTCACTGGAAAAGAAAAGCTCCGCAAATAATGTAGCCGACAACTAGTCCACAAACTCCAACATGAGAGAAAGTAAAGGCAACCAGGACACGGAAGGCATTTTTAATCCGGGGCCATAGTCTCCTCTCATACTCCAAATCACTCATCTAACAACATCTAGTTGCACCGACTGCCCATCAATCACATCAACAGCAACTGTGTACACACATCATCACCTTCGTTGTCCGGTTATCTTGTTTCATATGGACGGACAGGGCAGGAAGGAAGGTCCTGCCTGTCTTGTTCCTCTGTCTCGTCAACACAGAGCCACCGACCCAGGACGAAGAACAAAACTCGATTTAGTCGGAGCTCTCAACACCCACTCACTTTTCAGACTCTTGTCTCTCCAGACGACTATCAATTACTGTAGACTCTGCCTCTCGCACCAACATGACGACACTTAAGCCATTTCCTATTCTAGTATCACAAGTAGGTATTTATCCCTGAAAATATATTATTCACTCCTGATCTTTGATTAGGAAACACTTAGAATGATTACTTCGTCCAGGTATTTGTAAACTCGAGGCGTATTATTTCTTTAGGTATCTGTAATTACTTGCTACATGTGTATCTTTTGCTATGAGAATGTAGGTGAACCTGTTTGACATTGGTCATGAACCCGTCGTTTCACAATCTGTCTCAAAAACACAAATGCTACATAGTGCACAGCACGACACTGACTCGTAATAACGTAAGTAAATGAAATCGTATCGCAACTACTAAAGTCTAATCTGTATAGGTAAGTAGAAAGGGAAAGATTTAAGTCTGTGGATTGCTTATGTCTCTCTATACTTAGATTCGGAACACAATGCAACAACAGATTTCTTCGAGTTCCTTCCGTCGGTACATGGGTTTAGGTTATCTACCTACCTACTAAAATACTACTACTTACACCACTCACCATACACCAGAAGAGCAGCAGAATGCAGACATAGACTCTTTTTCGTCCTACTCTATCTATAGTATTTTAACGACTATTGACTAGGCTGGAAAGAAAAACCCCATTTGACTAAAGAAGAACCTTAAAAATGCACTGCACGATGTAAAATGTAGGATTTGTCCAGCCACTATTGAATCTCTATATAGCTCTAACTAATAACTAAAGGGGACGTTTGTCACTAATGTTTCACTTACACTAAAAGCAATGCGAATGTGAAATATGTAATGGTGAGAGTGAAATGATGCAAAATTCGGGTGCTGCTCCTTTGGTTAGTGGAGCTGAAGCTGATCAGATGGATGGGAATCTCTGATCTTCACTTGAATTTTGTTGACTTGAGAGGAGACGACTTCCTATCCTCTCTTTATTACAGAAGCCAAATACTACACATAATACCTACTTTTAATATTAGCTATCCTTATGAACCTAATAGAGTCGGAATTGCCTGTTGCCCAACTACTGCACTGACAACTAAGTACAGGCTACCTACCTACCACATAATATCTACTATCTAGTGTATAACTCAACATACTTATACACCAATATGTATAAGTGCATGTACAAGTATGTTCAAGAATTTTTATATCTCTCTCTGTAAACATCTCTGAGAACATATATCTACTAAGAACAGTATATTATATGTATAAGAACTATATTGGTATTATGTAAGAGCAGGAATAAGTCAGTGTAGCAGGAGAGGATCCATCAGAGAAAGACAGAGGAGAGGAAAAACAACGCAAAAAGCAACCAACTGAGCAAAAGGGATAAAAATAGCACTGAAGCTGTCTGAGTGAGATGCCTATTCTTAACCCTTGAGATTGGAAACACGTGGTGACCAAGTTTGGCCCACAGTCGCTGCTGTTTCTTTCGTGCTTTGACCGGCTAATTACTTCCATCTCGTCGCATCAGTCGCTTGTTTCTTTTCGTCCTCCTTAGAAACAGTCGACTCCTCACGTCTCATCTTTAACTACTCCGGCAAAACTTGCCACAATCCCTTGCTTTGAATGCTTCTGCTAAACATTCATTCTTAACTTCTACCTCCAGCTACAGTACAAACTCAATGGATCAGAAGAGATACTAGGACAATATACACGGACTATACATACTGCACTCCAATTATGTTTCCGACAAAATATATTTCACCGGTATAGTAGTAGGTAAAGTGGCTGGATATAGGACATAAAGCCATTACATAACATTGCATTAATTCTGACATTTCTAGAGCTAACTCTGCAGAGTTATTGCTATGTAGCGTTTTATCTGTAGTAGGCAAGGTAGCCTTGCAAAATAATAATAGTCACTACATGGCACTGCTATTTAGTGCTACTATAATTATGTTCTTTTTGTTAATTCTGCTGTGAGGAGGAACTTGTTTCGTGTTCTTACAAAAGAAGCTCTAACAAACTAAACGACCTAAACTGGAAATCAGAGAGATTTCATTCATTGTACACCATCAACAACAAAAAGGACAGACAGCCAAATCAGTCGACTTCAGTCGCCCGTCCCATCACCACGTTAACCCCTATTCTTTTCAATTACTATTTCTAATTCCCTACGTTAGTTCAGGCTACGTTTGCTATCAGTTACGTTACGAACTATTAGTATCATCCATTGTCAGGAAAATTCCACGGAAGACAAGCCAATGAGTAGCTCACTAACTAAACTACAAAAAATAAGTCTTGGAAATATATACCAACCATTTCAGAGAGCAACATTGCTCAACTAATATTGTTGTCCTATAGCACACTTTACAATTCGCAACACCATCGAATACCTACACAGTGGTAATTACAGAACAGATACACTACATTTACAGCATTAAATGCTTAGTGCAGATATAGAAATTGTACACACAGTCAATTATATACCGCCAACGAACAAAACATAACAAGCCCACCCATGTACTATTACAAATTCTCTAATAATGGGGGGACTCAAATATAGTGTCATTTCTCTCGCGAGCTAGGACTGCCAAAATAAAAAGCGTTGAGGCTCGACGCAAATTCTAACGAAATTAACATCTTAACATCTCAGATAGCCAAACTCATCGCGTTTTTATTTAACAATGGCATACTTTCAGGCTTTCGCCAACATTGCTCCATCCTATTCACAGTTCAGCCCACAAATAAACCAACCTTACAAAACAATTCCTCCACGAAACCTTAAACGGACAACTCTTCCTTTCAACCATCACAGATAATTCATGAACCAAAATTCTACCCATCATAATTTTAAAACACATCACTCACAAAAGAAAAATTCTGGCAAACCTAAACCAAACAATCGTAAAATACACTTTCCATGACTTCTTCAACACAAGCCGAGGGAATTTTTTTCAACTTTTATTTTCAGTGACTTTTTAAGAACTTAATGACAAGTCATATTGATTAACTTTTTTAATTAACGTATCTTTAGACGTCTGTCAAATGGCGTATGCCACTTCCAGTCCCTGAGATCAGAATGGTAACATTTGAAGTCATGCACCATGTAGAAAATAGTATTTTAGCAACTATTTCCAATTTAAGAACCGTTTAAAACAAACTTCTTAAACGCTGCTTAACGGTCAATTTGTAAGGATTTATGAAGGGACAAATAAACGACCTATAGGAAATTTTTGGGGTACAATTTGTCCTCCAAAAACTCGTTTCTTTGTTTGATGTTTGATTTTTTCCCACTTAAAAAGTGGGCCAAAAATGGTTCTTTCACGATGGTGAGGCTGGAGATTGTGTGTGCAATTGAAATCCCGTGTCTCGCCATCTCCCAAACTTAAAATTTCATTTTGGAAGAAAAATTGAAATTTGATTTTCAAGGCTAGTTGTAATTAAAATGTTAAAAAACTACCACTTTTCAGGCCCTGAATCAAAAGTACGAATTCTTGCTATCCTATATCGAGGGCATACCCTTCACATCCCCAGGTATTAAAGTTGCGACAAAACGGTGCTCAACTTTGAATTGTGCGTCCTCGTTTACCCCGTAGGTGTGACGAATACCTCAAACGTACGAATTCATATTTCCCTATATCGAGGGCATACCCTTTACATCCCCGGGGTATTAAAGTTGCGATATAACGGTTGTCAAATTTGAATTCTGTGTCATCATTTAACCCGAAGGGTGACACCGAACTCAAAAGTACGAATTCTTGCTTTCCATATATCGTGGGTATACCCCCTACATCCTCTAGTATTAAAGTTGTGGCATATCGGTTGACAAATTTGAATTTTCCGTCCTTGTTTTCTCTATTGGGTGGACGTATACTTCAAACGTAGGCCTTTCTATATTCGCGTCCTGTATGGCCATTCATGTCTTCGTACAGTACATACAGATACTTGTAACTACTATTGTCATAAATCTGAAAGTTTAATCTACAAATAACTTGATATCTTTAAGTCGATTTATCCCGGAACTATTCTTAAATAAGTAGATATTTTATTATTATCATATGGGCCGCTACACAATAAAATGTGTACCCAATATCTAGTGTTATTGTATTTAAACAATTCATTCGATTACAAATTACAATGTGTAATCAGAGTTTCGAGTGGGAAATGAAAAAGTGGGATCGTCCCACTGCCCCGGGAAGAAAAGTGGGAAGCAAAATGGCTT
>JABASH010005747.1:0-11580 GCA_019776445.1 Tomocerus maximus | reverse complement strand
CAAATAAATTCTTCTTCGTGATGACAATCATCTCAACAGTTTTTCGGCATTTGATTCCTCAAACTATAGTTTTGCTATTTGTCTCGTTTTGTCTCTTGGTTCGAATGGTCTTTCTATACATTCGTTCAGCTGTTATAGAAATGATAAATTTTGACGAAATGGCTGAGCAAAAAAACTTGTCAATTATCCCCTTGCTGAATGTCCAAACACATACAAATAAATCTAAACAGCTAGCCGTCATTTTTGAATTTCTTCGCATTACTCATGAAGATCTATGTGAAGTCGTTGACTACATTGGAAGAGTTTTTGGGTTTTCGGTAATATTTCGAATTTGCTATTTTAAAACGATGAGTATATTTGTAGTCTTTCGAATTTCATAATTGGCATAGTTTTATTTGTATTTAATTAGATACTGGTAATATTGACTATGTCAATTGTGTCGGAATCTGTGGGATTCTACGTTCTGATAGCTGGGACCGGTTTTGACGTCGAAAATGAAAACCCGGTACTTCGGGAAAAGCAAATAAAAATTTACAACAATTTTTCCAATATATGGTTTAGTCAAATTTACGCTACTGTTGGACAAGTACTTCTTATTTTGGTAGCTGGACAACTGGTAGTTAATTCTGTATGTCTAAAAATTATTCTGATTCATTTAAACCAAATTTCTAAATGATGCGCTTAAAATTTTTATTAGTTTCCTAATTATTCAGGTGCTCATTTAAAATTTTCACTGATTTTTAAAATTAAAAATGATTAATATTGTACAGGCTGCTACTCCTGGACATTTCATTTCAAAATTGAAAATGAAAAATAATGACTTAGCAGTGCATAATCAGGTTAAATTACAAATTTATTTAGTATATTTTACATATAGTTACTTCAAATCTCAAGTGGTAGAGCTTTGAATAAAAATTGTTTGAGTTTCAGATTATCCAGTTTTTGGAAAAATTGAGTCATGACAAGATTACTGCTGTAAATGGCTTGGGAATTGCCAATATTACAATGGGCCTAGCTGCTTCTTTGGGAACTAGCGTTACTACTTACTTTTTAGTGTTGCTGCAGTTTAAGTTTAGCAACATTCACTAGTCAGTAACTTAATGCACCTAATACTAATGATTTTGTTATGCATATTACACATTATTATCCTGAAATGTCTTATCACTCTGCTATTTTAATCAACTCCTACTCCGAAGTGGGAATAAATCACATGATAACTTAGTTAGGGAATTTTCCTCTGCAATTATTTATTGGCTTTTAATCAATAAAAGAGATCTTTTTAAAATTATTTTATTTGGTACACCAGCGGATTCTGAAAATTTTTGATATTCTCATTGTAGCAGCAAATGCATCACCAATCGGTTTAAATGAAATTGGAATGCAGCAGTAAATGTTATCCTGGCTCAAATTGTTCTAATAAGTAAAAACTTATTTTGGCGGACTATCTCAATGACGTAATTTTACTATTTTATCATTATCTGTTATCCACTATCTTACATTCGCTTACTTTTATGAATTAGCTGATACCTATAATAAATGGGCGATAGATAGTATGGCCGAGTGCGTAGGTACTAAATGCATGACAATATTTTTGTTATTTTTGGGGACATTGAGACTTGAGACGTTTTTACCCGTATTAACACGTCTGAGGACCGAAAGATTTTTGATTAATATTCCATTTCAATAAATACCATTTGTATTGGCGGATACAAAGCATAATAATGTCAATAGTTAGTTCAGGAATATATTGGCTATTTGAAGATTGGAATACATACTTGCAAGAGAAAAACTTCCGATTGTATTTACTTCAAAATACATTATCATTTTAAACAAGATCCGCAGATGGCGAATTATAAGAATAAGAGGTCCTTCAGCAATTCTAACATTATTTTCATACTTATTTTATATTTATTCCATCATTGAATTCTTAACATGTATTTCGCAAAACTGAGGCAAGTATATTTATTATTTGTGCCAAAATTTAGCAATAAAATAAAATGCTCAATATAATCAATAATTTATATAGAGTAGAGTATTTGATTCAGACATGACTGTAGCAGGATAATATAATGTCAAAAATAATATTAAATTCATTTTACACGTCAGTCATTAGTACTGCACATTGTAGTGGTAGCGTACTATATGCATGCAGTCAATTCTAGGTCAAGTAAATAGTAAAGGTTGGTAAAGGTAAAATATAGGTTGAACTTGAAAGTAAACATACAGACATGTAATATTTAAAAAGGACAATAATATTGCCATGCACCAACTATGGACTTATTTGAAGCGACTCCGTTTATTGCTTGTCACGCTATGTTAAGCCGAATGGCGAACTGTAAATCTCAAAACATTTTCCACAGGACAATGAGTGCTATTCAATTAAGTATTGCAAATGAGCCTCAATAGAAAGATGCTCAAGTAATTGCAGTTTACTTAATAATTTCCTGAAGAATAATCGTGCCTAAATTGAATTTCTTGGTCGCAGATATTATTTGGTGTATGGTATAAAACAATTTTTGGTCCAATTGTCATAATTTTATTTTTATAACATCCTAGGAATTTTAAAGTTTTAATAGTTCCCATCCCATCGTTTTGATAGTTGAAAATTGCTCCGCGTTTGTTTTTCATCAGTTTCTCAAAAAAACAATATTTCAGTGATAATCTATCTATATTTGTAGGTAGGTAAACATAAAATTTGTCCATTGTGGTAGGCCTGCGTGTCTACTTCAGCATTTTCGGTTTGGTAATATGTATTGTATCTCCGTTAGTAAAAGCATAACAAAACGTTAGGCAGAAACAAAAATCCATTTATTGATTAACATATTTCGTCTTTTTACTCAGTATCATTTATCGTTAGTCGGAAATTGAACCTACAAATTTTATCAAAGCAATCTACCAAGATGTAATTGTATTTTGTTTTTGATAAGTAGCATCACGTTTTCACGTTGTTTTGCAATACATTCGGCATTTAATGTCAACGTTGTCAAATCTGTCAGCAGTTCTCTGCATGTGGAGGAGTTTACCAATCCATGGCCGTGAACTTTTGCTATTTAATCAAAACTCCCATCCATGGATTGTTGCAACTTCGTACCATACAAAGCTCAATTGAAGAAAATCCACAAGTTTTGAAGGTCGCAAAAATCTCTACTTTTAATTGTCAATCAAAAATTTAAAATATAATTAATTACGGTTTGTTTATGATTGTTTCAATGTATTTTGCACTCTTTAAATAAATCGTGGCAGGTATTTAATGTAACAGTATATATAAATGCCCTTGTCAAATCAAATTATAACGTTTTTGAAGCTCTTCATTACAATTATACACAACAGGCACTGTTCTCTCAAACCCGGCCAGACTAAAAGGCCGCCCCAGCCGCACCACCCGCCCCACTCCGAAAAACCCAATTTTTCATAATCTAACCTAAACTGATGGGTGGGGCTGGTGGGGTGTGGCCTTTTAGTCTGGCCGTCTCAAACCAGACAAAATAATAAAGTGGCTATATTGATTTTAAGATAGGTATAATATAAGACAGGGAATACAGTGGATGCTTAGGTATTTGTATTTGTAGACAAATTCAAGATTTTAGACTGTACAAAGTTATCAAGATACTCCAAAAATTTGTCGACCAAATATCAATTTGGTCTGAAGCATCATTAATATAACATTACTGTATTGAAATTAAATTCGACTTAGGAGCTGGCGAATTAATTTAATTGCAATTTTTTTCACTACCCTACATTTGGTTACTGTAATGCATCAATTTAGACTAGATTACGAAATTTTAGATCTTTGATGTGCAAACAATATCAGTATTCATTTTTGTAAATATAATTGGAAGTGTCTATTATTTTATTTCGTGCATAATTTAAGTAAACTATTCTATTTTGTTACAATCATAGCAAAAGCGGACTAGTCCATGGCGTTCAGTAATGGACACTTTTGTGTCATAATGTTAGAAAGCAGTAAACATTAATAATTGGCCAGTATACACACGGATGTGACGTTGGGCTTGTGCTAAATAAACTGCTTACTTAACATTTGATTTAACCTAAAGTTGGCTTCACTATGGTGCTTAGTCATCAAATTTAGGCTTACATTTTGCTTAGTAATCAATCGGCATCTTTCCAAAATAATTTATAATAACTCATATCTTATAATGAATTTGTAGGCCAAATGCCTATAATCAATACTATACTATACTAGATGTTACTTTTACATGTTTAGAAGTTACATGTGTCGGTCATGGTAACTCATAATAACTTATTCAGAACTTGTCCACTACTTGATGTAAGCAAACACCAATGACCTAAGTAGTCTATAATGTTCAGCATAGTATCGGCAATTTCGGTCATCATAAACTGAACATTTATTATATTATTACAGTAAGTAAATGTGATTATTGCACTATAGTGGTGATGATGATGTTGCTTTGGTCGGAGGATTAGAGCTTTCTGGTGACTTTCCAATAAATGGTGATATCAATAAAGACGACGCTATATCCGACGAGCAATCAAGACATGGTAAGTAAGTAGTCCCAAAACTAATGTGATCGGCAAATTTCCGCAAAATGTTTTGCCAGCAAGAAATTGATTTACGCTACATTATTTATTACAATTCTGATTGTGATGTGGGACGTATTAATGTCAAATGCTATTATAGTAATGTGTTACTTTAAACGAATAGATTAGTGATAGTTGAGACATGATCAGTGTTGTCTGTGAAAACGTATACCGTACGTGTTACGTGATATGTTAAGCCTATTTGCAACACTATACTGGGAATTGGACTGGACAATGGAAGTATTAAAATCCACACGAAACTTTAGATATTGCTATAGCCCTTTTTTATTTGAACTACTTGTCGTGTAGTTAATATGCGAAATAATAGAGTTATTGCTTTTCAAATTTCGCCATATATCGTTTGTTTAAACTCGATGTGTTTTAATTACGTTGAATGAATATCTGAAGAAGATTTGATACAAAATTATACAATTAATACTTAATTATTGAAGGTTTTACACAATGCTTAATTTACAGTGACGAATTATGCTATTGCACTGAATGAATGCATTTAAATTTAACATTGTCAAAATTTACAATAAATCATTTGGCAATGCAAATAATTAAACAAATTACAATGAAAAACTGAATGTGATTTAGGTATCAAAGAATATAGAATAATTATTTTATAATTCTTAGTTTTAGTTACTGTAACCATACAATGAAACTTAAAAATTCAGTTTTAGCATTGCGCTCACTGTGCCCATATAAAATTGGCACCTTACCACTTTCAAATATTTTAGTACACTCTCGAATAATTTTACTTATTTTTCGTAACTTTACATGGATAGTAATCCGCGCCCCTTAAAAGTAACCATTTTATATAAACTTGAATTGAATATATTTCGAAACACATTTTCAATAATTTTTGTCGAATCAAAAATCAAGATTATCATACGACAGATTGGGATTTGCTTTTAGTTCAAATTGTGTTTCAATAAAATCTGAAATACAAATAGCTAAACAATTACCCAATGGCGAAGAAATCACGTGATTATATGCAAAAGTGCTTATTGGCCACTATTACTATTCCCACAAGCAAATTACAATAGCTTTTCGCCAGTACGCCAAAGAATATTGATGTCCATGTTTAAGGCCTTATTATTTTTAGCGACATCACTGTTGCCGGCAACTGTTGAAGGTAATTACACAAGAAATCTACGCGGAGAGTTTCCCCGGACTATTTGTAGGATTTAAAGGAGTAGAATTTGGGTAGTGCATCATGCAAAAACAATAGAAGGTAGTAACCGAACCCACCTTGATGTCCTATCCAGAATAGCTGTAAAGTTTCTCTACAAAATTCTCTTTTATTTCGGAAAATGTGGACACAAAATTTCATAACAATAAATTGCATTCAAATCCTACCCCAAGCAATTTTTAATATTATTTCTGGACATGGGTTTTGCTGGCTTTCAATGATATTTGGTTTGTCTGTGGAGGAATTTTTTCGAAAACTGCAATAGAGAAAGTCCTCAGAATCCTTTCAAATAACTTTCCCCATGAATTACCTACTATTTATTACCATAATATTTTGTACTACCAACTCATTAGTCATTACACCGTTATCTACAGCTAAATTTGACTTTGCATGAAGTTGATTAAGTAATGTATTTATACTATGAAAACCAACATCGGCGGCCTGATTAAGTGTGAGTATAAACTTTCCAATAAATGCTCAATTTTATTTTTGGACAACCTTAGCCAGTAGACCTGACGACAATAGTGGAAACCCACATCACCCTTTGAAAATTGGTTTACATTGGGGTGACACTAAATCCGAAACTGCTCCTAGCTTAAGACACCAAGACGAGCCTCAGATATCCATCCTCTGACTGAATCCTCTGACTGCAACAGAAGTAAAGAAAACTGGGGATATTATCCGGAGGAAGAAATCCACGGATGAAGGCTGGCTTTATATAGCGATTTTCCTAAAAGAGCCACCAAAGAGTGTCCTCGTGAAGTCATTTTTGGAAAATACACGGCCTCCAAAGGTCCCTCGGGAGGCTTTCGCAACAATCGTTAACAAAAACAGTGGAAAAGTATGCGAATTGATCGTCAATTTGGACACTGGTAAAGTTGAGAGCACCAAGGAATTGGCAAAAGGTATAGTGGCAGTACCTGTGATCACCATTGAGGAATACGAAGCTGCTATAAAATCGTTGAGCGAAAATCCACAATTTCAAAAGAAATGCAGAAAATACGGATACAACAATTTTGAGAATATTTTATTCGCTCCATGGTACTTATTTTTGAATATTCAATTGTTTAAATGTGATTCCGTTAATATACGCGATTTTGTTCAATTAGGGATGTTGGCTTTGACGATGACAAACCACATTGGCAAGGAAGGCGGATGGTTCAGATGATCACCTACGAGAAATTGTTCGACAGAGACAACGCCATTGCTCATCCCCTACCCTTCACGACAGTTTATGATGTCTTGAACAAAAGCATTATTGAATTTGAGGATTTTCCAATCGGTGAAGATTTCAATAATGATTTGACTGATTTTACCCGCTCGACTTCAAATACTGACAATTTCGACCAAAGCATTCCGAATACCTTGTTGAGGAAGGATGTGAAACCGATTGTGGTGACAACCCCGGAGGGAGTGAGTTACACCATAAAAGATCATCAGATACGATGGCAGAAATGGCAAATGCAAATCGGGTGAGTGTGCTACTTATTTTTTACAGTTCTGCTACGAATCTCAATTATTACAATTATTTTCTTCCAGATTTAATTTTAGAGAGGGACTGGTCATTCACCACGTTGGCTACTATGATAACACCAAGCCGGGCAACAAATTCAGACCTCTTTTTTATCGTTTATCTGTTTCGGAGGTTTGGATTCCCTACAATGATCCTCGTCCTCCATACCAGAGAAAGGCAGTAAGTCCCAATTTAAAATTGTAAGATGTCATTTTATCTGTTACACTAAAGCTTCCTAAGGATCTTCACACAAAAATTTTGATTTTTCAGGCGTTCGATCAAGGTAAAGAATTACTCAATTACCTCTTTTAGTTTAAAAGGTTAATTTTAAAGGTAAATTTGTTACGGATTACTTTAGGCCATTACGGCATTGGGATTTTGATGGTCTCTTTGTACTCCCCGGCTGATTGCAAAGGAACAGCTCACTTTTTTGACGGAGTACTGAATTCAGATGACGGAGAGCCAGTCGTCACCAAAAATTCCATATGCATTTTCGAAGAAGACAGCGGGATTCTTTGGAAACACAAAGACGAAGTCTCGGGAGACAATAACGTGGTGAGATCCCAGCGACTTGTTCTAGCATATCACTCGAGAGTGGGGAACTACGACTACTTATTCTATTGGCACTTTTATCAAGATGCCTCCATTGAGTTTAAAGTGATACTATCCGGAATATTGTCGCCGATCCCTTTCAAGAAAAACGCGAAGGTTCCCCCTTATGGTATAAAGGTTTCCGAAGAAATATTCGCTCAAATTCACCAGCACTTTTTTTGTGTTCGACTAGACGCGGACATTGACGGAGTTGAGAATGGAGTGAGCACCGTAGATATTGTAGCCCTAGATCAGGCCACAGGTTCCCCCGAGAATCCTTACGGTAACGGTATGACCTACAAATATACATCACTGAAAACTGCTGGAGAAGGAAGGACCAAATCGGCACCCTTGAACTCCAGAAAGTGGAGCATGCAAAATGAAAACATAAAAAATCGGATTACGGGTAAACCTGTTAGCTACGTTTTGAAAAGCGCGGATGGACCCTTATGCTTGCTTAAACTGGACAGTCCGACAAAAGCAAGAGGCAATTTCACTGCTTTCAATACCTGGGTAACCCAATATAGGGAAGATCAAATGTTTGCTGCCGGGAAATATTTGAAAAATGATGGCCTATCACAATGGATAGAAAAAGATATCAACGCCAACATTTGGAACAGAGATGTCGTTCTTTGGCATGTTTTAGGAGTTAGTCATCTACCCAGAATTGAAGATTGGCCTGTGATGCCTGCAGAGTAAACATCTTTTATTATTCAATTTAAAATATGAATGAACATGATTCACGAAAATAATTTAAATGTTCCTATTATTTGTGTAAACTGTAACATTTATAGGTTACAAATTACAACCCCGCTTCTCAAAAGACTTTACTTTAGTTTAAGTGATTTTTTTATTTATAATTTTTCGTAGAACGACTGGATTTTGGCTGAAGCCAGTAAATTTTTTTGAACAAAATCCTGCACTTGATGTACCGAGAGTTCCTACCGATGAAGATTTTGGGGCACCTGCAACTTCCCGTAACCGTCGTAGAGTTATGTAGCAGTGCTATGCAAAAAATGCCAATGCTATGAACAACTAACTGATTTGCTTATCTGAAATCTGAAAATACAATAATAATAAATATGATTTCAAAAATGAGTTTTTAAATACCTATGGGTAATCACGAAATAACTAATTTTATTTTGTGATTCATAAATGTTTCATGCAAAAGAAGTCTTCATTCATCAACATTTTGCTTTTAGTAACTGAACAATTTTGCATAAGAATGTAAGACAGTGAATTAAAATAAACAGTGTTTTATTTTAGCCGGCTTTTTTACATTTTAGCCAGCCACCTGGCCTAAAATGGTCCAAATGGACTTAAATGGACTGAAATGGCTAGTTTTGGTATAAAATCAAGGATGCATAAATTATCGCGCATCGGTTCTATCCAGCGCCATTCTGTGTACTATGAAATGTATTTAATGTGAAAATAATTCGTAGATAATTGATTTTTTGGTTCACAATAATTATATAATCTCATCGTTGTCATAAAAATTCGGTTCCTTTGATATAAGAGAGAAATCCGTGCAAAATGGACTTGCGAAGCAGAACTCGAGTTAATAAAGGTTAATATTTCAATTTATTAGTACTGCTTTTTATATCGTTATTATTAATCGTTAGTTACTACCAATAATTTACTGACTACCACTACCAATGAACCAATACTATTATGGTGGAAGCGAAAGAATTGCAATGGTTAGTTATTTTCCATTATTTTAATAATTTTTTCTTAATTTTAAGAAGACAAGCGGATAATAAAGTCAAAGATGAAAGCCAGCAGCAGTGTCATTGCCACAACGTCAACAAATGCAGAAAAAAGACCAACCGATTCTATAAAAAGTAATAGCAGATGTCTAAAAAGTAGCAGCAGTTTAGGGGGGAAAAGTAATGGATCGGCTTTATCAGATAGCCAAATCATATCTTATTTATGTAAGTTGAAAGTTATAATTTTATTAAAATTACCAACCTATATAATTAAAATTAGTTACATATAATATGATGTACACAATATATGATTAATTTATTGAACAAAAATTAATTCGTAAAATTATTATAAAATTAAATCTATGTACACAAAATACGATGTAGTTTTTGTGCGCAATGTAATATGCAATTATTTGCTTGCAAAATAACTATACACCTTCCCACACTAACTGATTCGTTACTCTTTGTAAATGTATTAATATAAAGCAATTCCATATCTATTAAAAGGATTTGTGTACAAATTGATACAAATTCATAAGTACATTGTACAATATATCCTTTGATACTGCTCATTTTCATTATAGGTACTACTTAATATTAAATTTCCCTTTTTGATTTCTAGCTGACAGTCAAAACTACGACCAGAACTCAGAATTTTTATTTGATCAATTCGAAGTTGAAAGTGTTATAGATGCTACTAAAGAAAAACCAAGTTTATCCATAAATGATCCGTTGAATATTTCCAATAATGAGGACGAAAATGCTAAGCCACTGTTTCAAAAGGACCAGAATACTACGGATAACGAATTTCGCCAGCAAATTGAAGAAGTAAGCTTTCAGGATGTGAAAGTTTCTGCACCCAATTCAAACAATGACTATCAAGAATATGAGAATGAACTGCAAAATGAATACCCTGGAATGCCAAATGAAAATGCTTCTCATGAAGAGAATATTGACAACGAGTCTCAGTTAAAGCTCTTTGTAGACCCTGAAAGTAGTGAGAATGACCCCAAGGATTCAAACTATAACGTAAGCGATTCTGAAATTTCCTCAAACTCAGATCTAGAAGATTTGCAAGAAAAAAGTTCCAAACGATTTAAATTCACATTTGCAAATCAAACCCCGAGAAACAGGAAAAAGAGACAGCCAAGGAGATATGATACGGATCGCCAACAAAAACAGGGACGATATAAGTCAATAATCTGGGACAAATTTATAACTACCCGAGATCCTTCAACAAAACAAATATTATCAAACAAGTGTCGATTTTGTTCGGCTGAAGTAAGTGCCAGGACTACAAGAATGAACAAACACAATGCGATCTGCAAGGCTGTCGTACAAAATTCTTCAGCAATTGTCTCAATAAATAAAGATGTTTCTTGCGACCCTGGTACCAGTAAAACATTATGTAAAGCAAAACATATCGCCTTCCCACCTATTGCAGACGTAAAAAACAAGATGAGACAGTGGGTTGATTCAATAAAACCCAAGGAAAAGATTGAAAACGACAAAAGACTAGCTAAATTCATTTTTGCAGCAAATCTACCATTTACAACTGTAGAGAATCACTTCTTTAAAGAATTTTGCAGAGGATTAAAACCATCATATGAAATTCCTTCATCAAGTATCATCCGAAATTCTTTGCTGAAAGATGTTTACCAAGAGACGTCTCAAAAGAACAAAGGTTTACTTCAGAAAAAGAAGGTAACCATATTGCAAGATGGTTGGAGTACCAAGCAAAACATTTCAGTAATTGCCCACTGCCTTCATACGGGAACAAAAACCTTTTATTTGGATGCTACCGAAACCAAAACTGAATCGAAGACCGCACAATACTGCTTAAATTTGCTAGAAAAGGCAGCCGAAAATGCTGAACGTAAATACGGATGTGCCATTATTGGTTTGGGGACAGACAATACAGAATCCATGAATTCTATGAGAAGAAAGTATGGCGAAAAATTTCCCTACAAGTTTACCTTTGGATGCCAGTCGCATATTTTCAATTTGTTGGG
>JABASH010005746.1:0-11581 GCA_019776445.1 Tomocerus maximus | reverse complement strand
TGACAACTGGGCAAACTATTCGAGTCTGACATCCAGATCAATTAGTGTTTCTGCTTCGGGGGATTTTAAAGATGGTTCTGTCGGGGCTGAAACAGCGTCAAGTTGAGGACCAAGCTCTGACAACAAGAACTCACGCTCGTTATACAATTTACAAAATAGGAGTCAACAGTTTCGGGAGTTTTGACCCGAACCTTATGACTTTATTCAACGGAATTTTTGATGCCCTTCAGCATAATGATGAAGTAACGGCAGATTTACCCGTGCAATGATAGTTCGTGACTATGGACCCCACATCATCAGAACTATTGCAGTCGGAGCCATTGTATACAAGATTTTGAACCAGCGCCAACTCTTATACTGACAACTTAAATGCTTTGAAAGCGTCTGCCAGCGCAGGATTCTTTAACATTATGAAATTTGATGCTTTTTACAAGCAAAAAACTGAAACAAAGTATCTTGAGGGCTACGAGAAGAGTCAGACATTTTTAAAAGTTGAAACAATTGGCTGTTCGCTATTTAAACCAGGAATGAATGTCAGTGACTGGATTGGCACGATTGGCAAGAATGTCGTGAGTATTGACCGATGGGGAGATAATGTTGGTGAGTCATTTCCCCATCATACATACAAAATTACATCCTTATTACATATAATACTATAGCATATCTTGATTTACTTGATGTTCAACGTAAGTGTTAATATACCATGCATATAGTGTGCACAAATGGTATTCATCCTACTGAATATTACTACATTAATTAATTGAAATATCTGTTATTGTCTATAACTAGAAATGTGTCCATTTTATGCTTGCTATGCAATGTTCCATGCTTATTTGAATTATTTATACAATACTAAAGTCGAAATGAATGCAAAGAACCAAATTAAACCTAAATATTCACATAAATGACAAAATTGGGTAACGTGTTGACACGCAGGTATGAAGAATTCCTGGCGATGAATTCCTAGTTCGATTCACATCTCTTCTGTAGTCTCATTCCTAGATTTCGTTCGAATGACATCAAAGTAGTAATCCGGTGTATCGTTCGAATGACATCAAAGTAGTAATCCGGTGTCTCGTTCGAATGACATTAAAGTAGTAATCCGGTATCTCGTTCGAATGACATCAAAGTAGTACTATTCCAAGTTTTCTTCTGTTTCTTAGTTTTTCCATATCCGTGATTAATTAATATAATAAAGCTAGTTAAGAAATTAGCGAATTAGGTGATTTGTCAAAAAAGAGTCACCCTTTGTAACGTCCGGTTCATCCTTAATGTGTCACATGCAATTCGCAAGGTATTCCACAGCTGCAGCTAGCTGTAGTGGTCTTTTAATTCATGTATTTCGTAATATTAGCATTATTTCATCAATTAGACGTTAGGCTGTCTGTAGCTTACTCCTGTCACTTAGTCGTTTGTGTTGATCTTTAGCACTTTGAGTTGTTGAATATTCGCATATTCCAATCTGCATCCAGTAGCTTATTCCCACTTTATGGTTCGCAATATATAAGGGGGTGGTATTTGTGATCTCACAACATAGTGCGAACTCGCAACTTGATGTGGCGGTTTATGTCTTAAGGCTTTTCCTAAGTGGTGACTTTTGCAAATAGGTAGTTGGTGCAGAAAAGATGTTTATCCGCCGTCTGAAGACTCCATCCACCAGTTGAAGGGTTACATCGGTTGATACACAACTTTTATCGAAGTCCCAGATGTCGTAAACTTTTCATTTATAGTGAAGACCGTTTTGTCTTATCCTCCTGTGTCATAGCTTTGTTTATATGTTGTTGTATACTGAAATGTTGTCCAAATGTTGTCGCCTTACACATGAGTATGATAGTCCTGGATGTTCTAAGTTATTTCCAACAGGTTTGCCTTAAGCGTCGTACTTTGCTTTGGTTAGGAGTAATAGCACTCCTTGGTTTGCGACCTCGCTGGCGATGTTGTAGTTCTTCCAGTTATCTATAAACTTCTATATAAAGCAATAGTATTTCTAATGACCAAAGCATATATGATTGATATAGTTGCTTATGTGCTTATATGAGATTTCATAGAGATCAAAATAGAAAGATGATCTCCAAAACGAAAATTGCCATTTTTATTTCCCTGCATTCACACTTCATGTCTTTATTGTTATTAAATTAAAAAAACTCTCGACTTTATATGAAATAATAATATGTATATTTTATTATATGAATCAAATAAATGAATGAATGAATCATTCAGATGACGCTATTTCCAGCTTGTGCAGCTGTTTGCTTGAATTTCATCAAGCAGCGATATACTGTAAGGGAAACAGTTTAAAGTATTAATGGTCATTTAGAGAAAATGTCCCTTGAAAAGTTTAGAACGTTTAGTGAACAAGAAAAAGTTTTCCATTAAAAATTTAAATTAAAAGCCACAATAATGATATTAACAAACCTGCTAGAATGACTACGACGGCAATAACCGCGATGTAAAAAAGAAAAAATAAGAAAAGCGATGTAAAATTTGTCATCCCATTCGTCATTCTCACCTTTCAGTTTCCAAGGTGTTGAACCGCGTCCTGAAGACGACATTATTTATGTGCTCTTCAAGTTCGCGTTGCGAATTAGTCTGCTGCATGTGCAGTATCTGTAACGTAACAAAAATTAATGCATTATAATATTATATTATATATCATCATATATAATATTATCATATTATTCATATCAGTTTAAAGTGATATAATGGTTTGATATATTCTTGGATATATATATGCCTTCATAAATATGAAAAAATGTAAATACTTACGTTGTTGTTTATTATTTCGGAATTCGCCTTTGGCCCGATATCTACGGCAGGTACTGACCAGGGTTGCATTTTGTCCGGACAAAATTAGTTTTGTCCAGGATAAAATTAGTTTTGTCCAGGATAAAATTGATTTTGTCCGGACAAAATTAGTTTTGTCCAGGATGAAATTGATTTTGTCCATGGAAGAAATTAAATTTATCCGGACGAAATTAATTTTATCCAGGAAGAAATTAATTTCTTCCATTTTCATCCAACCCTACTATTTTATCCACCGCAACCCTAGTACTGACGAACTTCCTCCCATGGCTGCTTCTGTAAATATAAATAAATATGTAAATTGTCTATAGCATAAACTTTTCAGTTAATTTACAAATATAATACTGAAAATTTAACTCAAAAGTGGCAAATAATATGTTAACTTACCGTTGCTGTGTGTTGCTTAGAGTAGATAAAGTTTTATGTTGTCCTCTTCGTGCACTGCACTGACTGCAACTGAAATATGAATCACTAAAGGGCAGGGACAAAACGGGATTGATCGAGATTAATTGTAACGAAATGGGCTTAACGAAACGGGGTGGGTTTGTAGTATTGTACTTCTTGAATTGTGCCGTATAAGTACTATGCGTAAGATGGGCTACAATGAACCTTAGGTCTTCAATGCAAATAAATATCCTTTCTTTCCTAATTATATTCATTGTATTTTCCGAATGATTATTAATTCACCCGTTTTGTGGCCGGGCATTTACGCCACCCCTTATTGGCTTTGGATCCTACTGTACATCCCTGTAATTATAGACTTGCATTTGCTATTTACATACCACATCACATTAGACTGATGTGGACAGAATTTCGACAGAAATGAAGTAGTAGTGTATTCTTGTATTCGGATTCGGATCGCCGCACATGTGTTGCGACACATCTGAGTCACTATACCACAAATCGGTTGTGTGTCCTGAGTGCATTATAAAGGCACTCAGGACATCTTGTTTTGACAAATCTTGATCATCTTTGTAATCTTCTCTTCTGTCCCGATGATCCTCTCGGCGATCTTCGTCCCATTTGCATTTCCGTCTCTCTGGACCCTTGACATTTACGGTCACAAGTATGACAGCTTGTTTTCTTCAATGCTTTCCTTCCGCTTTCCTCCCTTGGCTTCATCAAACTTTCCAGGCGGTTTCCCTGCTCTGAAAGCTTTAGTTGTGGATGGTAGCTCTTTATTCTTTTCTTTTCCTTCTGATTACCACATTATATTATCAATATTCCTTAGATGATATCTGTTGATAAATAACTAACATCATTAATATAATATAAATATCTGTTGACGATGTTAATTGTAAAACATCCTGTCCAAACGAACATAACTTAATCTATTTATAAAAGATGATGTAATGAGATGTAATATAAATGGAGGAAAGATACAGATATCTTGTTTTCCTTATTACTAAAAAGTACTGTTAATAAAAAGTCGTAGCTCTGACTTGTTCTAGAGCGACGAACACAACCGTATATCGGAGTTGATGTTCTCTGATTGCAAGAATTATACACGGGTTTACAGTTAACATGTGAAAGTTAGAGAAGCTAATGTCGAGGTTAGTAGCATTTTCAGTTTTAAAATTTGCAAAATATTAAAGCCTTTTTGTGATATTCGCTATTTATACTCATGCTATACACAATTTAGAAAGTCTAATTTTTTTAATGTTACCTCTACCAACATTCAAGGCTACACCCAACCACATTGGCTCGGTAGAGTGCCCATTCGTCTGACGAACTATGGCTGGGTGATATGACCGAGGGCTGTTTAATGCAAGCACATCTGAGTATATGCAATAAATGTCCTATCCTACGGTGTCATAGCTTTGTATATAGGTTGTTGTATACTGAAATATTGTCCAAATGTTGTCCAAAGTAATTTCCAACAGGTTTGCCTTAAGCGTACTTTGCCTTGGTTATGAGTAATTGGCGATGTTGTAGTTCTTCCAGTTATCTATAAAATTCTATATAAAGCAATAGCATTTCAAATGTACTTGGTTTGAATGAGTGATGTTATCCAGTCTACGACCAATGCATATATGATTGATATAGTTGCTTACGGGCTTATATGCGACTTCATAGAGATCAAAATACAAAGATGATTTCCAAAACGAAAATCGCCATTTTTATTTCCCTGAATTCGCGCTTCATTTAAATTTCGTAAGCATCCTCCGTGTCTAATATTTAGCAATTAATTCATTATGGTTTCCAAGCAAATTTGTCTTTGTTATTAAATAAAAAAAACTCTCAACTTTATATGAAATAATATCCTGAATAAAGTTCCAGTTATTTGTAATTGATCTTGTACATTATATGCAATGATATTCAGTTGTGAGTCAGTTCTATTTCCTATGTACTCTGTGCTTTCCAAACTGGTTCCAGAGTCTAAGCATGTATGAGTGAATGAAAGAGAAAGAACAATTGTGTGTGTGTGAAGTCAAAATACCCTGTAACTTCTATCTATTTGTGGCAATGTAGTGCAGATATTACAGGCACATGGAATACCTTAATAAAAGTACAGTACACATTTCATCTTATCATTATGTGTGTATCATACAGCAAGGGCTGAACCAAACCACTGGAACAGAGGCAACTACGTATTATGTATTTATGTGTAAACAGAACTGATTATGTGTAATGTCATCTACATCCTCCATCAGTCCTGGTTTACTAAACTTCATCGGTAAATATTGCTGGTTGTGGCACAGCAACACTTCTAATTTTATAAATAGAAAATATGATTAATATGCATACAATGCATGCTATTATAATCACGGCAACAATGAGTCCGATTATACTATAGGGGACATGCACACTAAGATTACTCTTTGTCGGTTTCTCCTTCATTTTAATTCATCTTTATGAAAACTATTCAACTCGCTGCTTGCTTCTTTGCAGTGTTATATATGTACGTTGTGTTAATGTGGGCACATCTTTCGTGCCACAACTGTAGTTGTGGTTCTACTTTCACACTCGCTAATGCACTATTCTCCAACTGCTTTAATTGCATTACGTACATATTGTAGTTTTCGGCGTTCCTATGTGAGGGTGATGTAGGCGGCGAGGAGTAATTATCTCCGGGTGGTGAGGATGAAGTTGTGTAGACGAAGTTGTGTAGATGAAGTTGTGTAGACGAAGTTGTGTAGATGAAATTGTGTAGACGAAGTTGTGTAGATGAAGTTGTGTAGACGAAGTTGTGTAGACGAAGTTGTGTAGATGAAGTTGTGTAGACAAAGTTGTGTAGATGAAGTTGTGTAGACAAGGTTGTGTAGATATTAAGTTACCCGGTTGTCGGGGCGTGGGTGAATAATAACTAGGATGCTCAATGAAAGAGAAGGTACTTTTCACATTGCCATATAAGACAGGGTTCTTCATTAAATTTCTGTACCTTTATATACCCCTAGACACGGAAAAGCGTAACCCACGATAATGATCTATAATCCAAACATCAACTTTTTAAATAAATGTATTTCTAACCTATAAGATAAATATTTTATAAATTCACCGTAACCCGGAAATGTAGTTTGAATCCAAGTAGTGCTATGCACTTCTTATATAGTAAATATTATAATGATGTAAGTAGTATAATATAATAATATGATGATTAATATTATGACACTTCCTATCTTAAGATTCCTTATCCTGATCCTGTGTACAGCCCCGGGGATAAAGAAGAGGCGTCCTCGCCGTTAGTTTTTAATCTTCGCCGAGGGTGATCGTTTCAGGGCCAAGAGTTGTGGCTATTGAAGATGATTACGCTTCCGGGCCCGCTTCTCTTTTCTAGTAGTAAAACTTCCACCTGTAGTCGAACTAGGTCCGGGGGATCCGAATAATTCTTGGGCGATCCGTCTGCGCTCGACTCTGGGCGGGGTTACAGTGTTTACGTCTGTTAGTAGTGGTGATAGTGTCGTGGAGAGTGTCGGATTGGGGGAATTTATAGGTGGTAAGGGAATTAGACTTGTAAGGAAAGTCGGGGAAAGTGGGGCTGTTAGCCCGGCCGGTAATTCGGCGGGTTTCATTTGTAGAAAGGCCAAAGGTTGAGATTGTGGGAAGAATAGGTGGTGCCAATTTATTATGAATGGGGTGGAATGGCGGAATTGAGGACATAAGAAAGAGAAAGCCTCTGGATGGCGAAATATATAGCCAAAGAGTTTATCGTATGATTCGAGGCAGACAAGCTATCCTTACGGTTGAATAGGCGGTCTAAGTCTGCCCATTTAATCCTTTCATTTTCTTGAAATTGAGGAAAATAGTCGGTTAGTTTTCCTGGGGAGACCTTGATGACTGTCTTGGCCGGGAATTTGGCCAAGGTGATTTCGTAGGCCTCCAGTGGTCTTGGGTACGGAGTATGTGCAGGGAAATGAACATTGTAGTAAATGGGCCTGGTCCGTTGGCGTGATATTATCATTTCCGCAATTGTCAGTACATTTGCCAGAGTACTTGATACTCTGCCCGAGTTTTGGCTTTTTTGGAAATGTAGGTCCCTGTTAACGCATGGGATGTGTGTTCTAAATAAAGGTTTTAAAAATTAGAACACTGGTAGGTGTTTTAATTAGGTACCTAAATACTTCGGATGATGACGATGCTCCCAACATTGTTTCAAAAAAATGAAAACACTTT
Organism: Tomocerus maximus; assembly: GCA_019776445.1. Taxonomy (NCBI): domain Eukaryota; kingdom Metazoa; phylum Arthropoda; class Collembola; order Entomobryomorpha; family Tomoceridae; genus Tomocerus; species Tomocerus maximus. The sequence continues at coordinate 4,165 of JABASH010005746.1, read as the reverse complement.
TCGCACTTCGTCTTTTTGAAATAGAGACAACGTCGGGAAGACGGGGATGCCACCTATGGGGAGGGCTTAGCTAAATGTGATGTCCAGATGGATAAAAGCGTCGATGGGCAATTTTTCTAAAGTTTTCTTCTTCAGGGAGTGCCTTTGTACAACTCCCGTCAAGTCTGATCCCAGCAGTACGTCCATGGTGTTTGGCATTTTGTGTGTTGCTGCTATAAAAGCGATTTTCCTGAGCGGTTAATAATGTGGCATTATCACTGTTGGGGATTGGAAGGATCAATTTGATTTTTAGAAATTAACAAAGGAAAGTTGTGATGGCTATAGTTCTGTTCGGAGATGCGGAAGTGTCGATGTAGGTTGACTGAGGATATAATTTTAATTGGTTTAATGCACCAGGTAGAGGTAAAGTTATGGATGTGGTGGTGGATAGGTAGATAAAAATTTGAGGTTGCCCAGTATATAAATGATTCAAAATGAGGACAATAATTTTTCCGACATTTGTGTGTTATGGTTTAAAGTTGTTGAGTGTTGAACATTTTTTTATTTATTTTTAATATGCATCTTCATAATTCTTCGCCTCGGGGGCGAAGAGCGGAGCTAATGGGTCCGTCTTCTTGCAATACGGGGTAGCGTGGCGTTAACGACCGTGGCGTATTACTACGGCGTAAATTTCGCAGTGGAATATTGCTTCTTGTTTTTGTTGGAGAGGTGGTTGTTTGAGCTGGGCTTTTTGTGGCGTTAGCCCATTGTTATGTAAATAACATTTTTTTGGTTCGTTTTGTGTTTAGTCATTATTTTTCTATCCTACTTAATAAGTTATGTAATTAAAAATTTGATTGGTGTCACGTAAAATGGGTGACACCCTTTCGTGACCTTATTAATCATCCGAGTCTGTGTAGTAAGGTTTTATGTTTCCGACGTGAACGACGTCTTCTTTCTTGTGGCGATTTGACAGAAGTTTTTTGGGTTCGTCGACGTAATTAAGAGATGAAAGCTGTTTCTTTATAATGTATGGACCGTAAAACGGGTGTTGCCATTTTTCGTACTTGCCAGGAATTCTCACGGCTTTTATCAGCATTGGAATTCTCACGGCTTTTATCAGCATAATTTCATCCCCAATTTTAAACGTAGTGATTTTTCTATTTTTGTTAAACCGTTTTTCATAGCGCATTTTTGCTCGGTTATTTGCGCTGGCTATAGTTTTTTGTATTTCTTTGACTTTTTTAATTCGATCAGTGATTGAGGTGGATTCTCCGATCAGCAATGAAATGTTTGTTGGCATTTTTGGCTCTCTTCCGAATAACGCGTTGAAGGGCGATGTTAAAATTGCTGAGTTCGGACTAGAGTTGAACGCAAACGCTGCTAGTGGGATTAAATCTTCCCAATCGTTGTGATTTGTGTTCACGTACATGGATAGTATGTTGTGTAGAACTCTCCAAAACCTCTCAATGTTACCGTTTGACCTGGAATGGGCCAAGGCGGTTATATTATGTTTAATTTTCAGGTCTATAAGGGCCTGAGATGTGAGGTAGGAGGTCATTTGTTTTCCTCTATCCGTAATTATTGTTCTTATTTGTCCATGTCGCGCAATAAATGAAACTACTTCTTCCGACGTAGCCTTTTTTATAGCCTGCAGCTCTATATACTTCTATTCTTTCTATATACCTCTATTCCTCCAATAATCTGAGTATAACCTCCAGGAGTGGTTTTTAGTGGGCCTAAAATATCCAATCCCACTATTGACCATGGGTCATTAGAGGTAATCGATTGTAATAATCCTGGTGCTTGTCGAGGAGGCTGTTTTCTTGTTTGACACGGAAAGCATTTTTTAATGTAGTTGGATACTTTTGCTTTAAGTTTTACTACGTAGTACCGCTGTCTGATTTTGTATGACGTCCTTTGTATTCCTGAATGGCCTCCACACCTTGAGGTGTGGAATTCGTGGAGTCGTTGATTTGTTAGCGATGCGGGTATTGCCGGTAGTGGTCTTGATGTTTTCTGGCCAATGTAGCATAAGTGTTCTTCTATGATTTTGAAATGTTTAGCCTTAGTTTTTGAGGCGGATATTAGTTTGGAAATTCTAATACAGAAGGCATCTGTTTTCTGATGGCTTCGAAGATCGTCCCATGATATTACCAAAGTTGGGATGTCGAGAGCTTCTTCATCAGATTCTGTAGGTTCCCTTGACGGGTATCTAGAAAGTCCATCGGCGTCTTTAGCCACTGCCCCTTTTCGGTATGTGACTTCGAAGGGCATATGTTGCTGTATTTTTATGGCCATTCTCGTTAGTTTTGGTGCGACATTCTCTTTAAAATTGTGTATATGTTTTAATGACATGTGGTCTGTGCGTATTGTGAAGGGTTTTCCTGTAAGGATGTACAGACGGAATTTGTGGAGAAAGAAACAACGCCAGCATTTCTCTTTCCGTCACCGTCCATCTAGACTCGACGTCTGTGAGCTTTCGAGATTCATATGCGATCACATGTTCTTTATTGTCGATTTTCTGCACTAATGCACCTCCGATGGCTACTGAGGATGCGTCGGTATGAATTATAGACGAAACTTCTGGGTCAAAACCTTTTAATATAGGATAGGATGTGAGAAGTTTTTTTAATGTCTGGAATACACGTTGGTCCGCGCCCCAGTAAAACTTGATGTCCTTTTTTAATAGGTCGGACAATGGTCGGGCTAAATCTGAATACCGATTGATAAATCTTCGGTAATAGGAGCATAGGCCTAAAAAGCTTTGTACCTCCTTTACTTTTGTTGGCGGTAGCATCCTGTCGATATTATTTTATTACATTTATTATGTCGATATTATGTATTTTTTTCTTAAGGTTTTACCCCCCTTTCGGAAATGTGATATCCTAGACCTGCGACTTCAGATGCACAGAAAGTGCATTTTAGGGATTTCAATTTTAGATTCGCTTTTTCAAGTAATAATAATACTTTGTCAATTTTTTGAAGGTGTTCTTCGTATGTCTTGCTTGCGATTATTATATCGTCGACATATATTGTACATAATTTTCCCATTAGCCCGGCGAAGATTGTGTCCATTAATCTTTGAAAACCTGCGACAGCTGTTGAAATTCTGAATGGTAAAACGTTGAACTGGAAGATTCCAGAAGAGCAGGGGAATCCTGTTTTGCTCCTGTCGTCTGGGTGAATTTCAAGCTGCCAATAAGCCTTTTCTAGATCTAGTATGCTGAAAAAAAGGTTTCCGTTGAGAGCGTCCACGATTTGTAGTATTAGTGGTAGTGGATATCTGTCGTGAATGAGGGCTAATTTGTTTAGTCTCGAATAATTTACGAAGAATCTTATTTCCCCGTTTGGTTTTTTGACAAGAACTATTGGAGACGCCCACTCTCCCGATGAGGGACTAATGATGTTGGCGTCTAGCATTTTCCTTATTTCTCTCTGTACTATTTCCTTTTGCATCGGAGTTTCGCGGTATGGTCTGGTATGGATTGGTATGCATCCCGGTTTGGTATTTATTCTGAACTGGCAAAGGTTAGTTCTGCCCAAAGGCATTCCTTTTTTTGAAAAGATTTGATGATGTTTTTGTAGTAAGTTAGTTAGTGAAATTCGATGTTGTTTTGATAGCATTTTGCTTATGGTGGGTTCCTCATCCAAGTTTGTTGTTAAGAGCTCAATGACGGATGTGTTGTCCTTAAATCTCACTTTTTTCTTTATTGATGCTGGGTTGTTCGTTTTTAAGGACGTTTTCCCCATTTGAGGAAATATTATTTCGTCTATTTCATTTTCGGTGTCGATTTTATGATAACATTCCTTTGAGCTTTATCTATCGGAGTTTGAGTTAGTGTTAGCGTTTGGAATATTTAGATATTTAATGGTTTACTCGAAATATTGCATTTTCCTCGAATATAGTCCGAATAGGCTAATTTTGTACTAAATTTCTTGAAAACTCTCATTTGATAAAGATCTACTTGAATGTAATTGGTATATTTCAATTTTGTTCTTAATTTACTGGAAATATTATTTTCTCGCATGAAGCCCATTGTCGATGCTGTTGATGCAAGGGATATTTCTTCGAAGTGTATAATGAAAATGTAATCCTATTATTATAAGTGTATTTCTTCAAAAATCGTCAAATTTTTAAATAAACTCTTCTGTCTTTTATTGTTGTCATTCGGTAATGTAAATA
>JABASH010005745.1:0-11582 GCA_019776445.1 Tomocerus maximus | reverse complement strand
TTTCAAAAAACTTACAGACTTAAAAAAATACCAAAAAATTGCTGAAAGGATTATCTAGGGCACCTGACGCCGTTTTCTTCAGTTTCCATTCTCTAAACACCAAATAAAAATTGAAATACATTTTTCTAATGTATTTCTCCTATTCCAAGCAATTTCAAACTTTGAGCGTTAAAAAATGTTGTTTCAAATTGGGCTCCCTGGTGCCTTGGACATATATGGGTAGCTTTCAAAAGTTGAAACCTTTTTGCGCTACCTTTGACCGTTCTCCTTATTCTTTGATTTGAAAAGGTAATAACCCACCCTTAAGTCACCGACTTTGATTTTGGTGTATATCAGGAATCAGGAATGCAAATCACTCCTAATTATTGTAGGACTACATTCGCAATATTGTTCAATATTTTTTGCATTCTGTAATTTCTGGCAACTAACATTTAAAATTTATTTCAGGCACAAATCTTTCTTTGTTACTTGACATCAAAAGTTATCATCCAGCTAATTTTCCAGTGACACCACCTTTCTTTCAAGACTTTGGGATAGGTTTAAGAAAAATAGTCAGTATTGCTGATTATTATGGAAGGCAATTTATAATGAGATGTAGCAGTAGCAAGTTCAATGTCACAATGCGTTTTCAGTAAGTTTTATTTTAGCATCATTACAAAATAACCTTTTCATGACTTTTTTACCGTCCTTTAAATCGCAGTATTGCAGATATTTTATTCCATGAAAAAAGCTTTAAATGACATTTTATACTCATTTGTTCAGCCCTGCGGCAAATGAGGATTGTTTTGGTTTTGACGAAGCAGAAATTCTTTATTCACACCAGGAAAAGCAAGGAAGAATTTCTTATATGGCCGAGTATACCACACCAGTACTAAAAATGGACACAAATTGTCGATTGATTTGCCTTCCTTCTCCAGCCAATGCAGAGCATAATATTAGTAGTAAAAATACATCTCAAAATAGTATTAACGATGTATATTTAGAAAGGACAGGTAAGTTCATTAACACATATCCTTGCAAATACTATTAATAAATGATAAGTGCGCTTTCGTTTCTTGAGAAAACAGTAATTAACGGCTACAGTATATTTAATAGAAACATTGGTGGAATACGATGAGGAGGATCAGATTATATATGGCTTAAGTAGCGCAAACCCAATATTGAAACACGTAATTTGTGAAAATTTATTTATGTGTCGACAATTAGGAAATGTTTTGCACGTGAGTATAGAAAGCAACATAAAAACTTAAGTTATATCCCGTTGGTAAAAATGCTGTCAAAAGTTTAAATTTTTTTGTAATTTAAAAAGGCGGACAAAGCGTTTGGCATTGCATTTTCTTCTAACTGTTTGGATTTCAGTACTTCGAATATCTTTCACATAATAAGAAATCAGCACAAAATAGAAAAAACATTCACAGTTCAGTGCCGATACATTACACCATTTAACAAAGGCCTATTGGAATTTTCTCATATACCATTCGATGTCTTTCAACAAATTTACTTCAAAGGCTTTACCAATCGATGGTGTCAGTAACAAATAAATACTCTGCATGTATTAGCTAAAAAAGTCAAAAACATAATAATTATTCATCCATATTTACTATTATTTTTGCAGACGTCGGATTATCAGATAGTATTCCCGTTGATGCAATACTTAAAATTACTTCCGATTTTAAAGGACCGATGTATTCAATCCCAGGAAAATATATTTTCGAATGTGAAGCACACTCATTTTATTTTGAGGACGGACTTCACTGGTATTGGACATTTGCCAATGGAACTAAACAATTGATTCCTAAAGTTTGCTTTATTTTAAATTGCTTGTTTCTTCTTATTATATATTTATTATGTATTTCTTATTGCTTCTTTGAAACCTATTTTATGATTTGCAGCAAAAATTATTAATAAGATGAAAACGACCATTTCTTCTAATCCCTTAAGACGTTCAGAAGTGAATTTAGAAGAAGTTACAGTTGTAAGCATATCTTGTGTTGCTCCTTTGTTAAGTATGTTTAATGTAACCAGTTATGGAGAATGGAAACAAGTCTCTCTAAAAATATCAACGGCATGTAAGTTAAACAGAGCATGAAAATCACACAAACTTCAAGCCACCTTTATTTGTCACAATTCTTATGCATTTTGTCACTTACAATTTAATTACAGATGCAGTTTCAGCAACAATTGTGAATTCGGATACAACCATTGCTATTAGAGTTGGAGAGAAGGATAAAGGTGTCAAGTGTGAATCCTCAGGGTTTCCTACCCCTACGATTTCCTGGAGTAAAGACGGAAAGGTAAACTATGTAGTACATAGCCTTCATTTTAATATAAACGAAGGCTAATAAATAGATTTAAGTTTCAATTTTTATGATTTTTAAGTAAGATTATGCATTTAATTATTTTTAGTTTAATTGTTTTTAGGATCCAGACAATTCAATTAGTGTAATTGATAAAGTGTTTCAAAAAACTCTGTTGTTTCCTGTTTACAATGAATCTTACGCAGGAGAGTACACTTGTTTCGTTAAAAATTATAAAGGCAACGCAACTTCGAAATTTATTGTAAAGACCGAGTCGCGTAAGTAATGAATTTTGAAGACACTTCTGTTACTCCTCTACAATACAAAAGACAGTTTAGGTTTAGATTGACCTATATGTGGTAGTCTCAATGAGAAATATCGCCAGATGTAGATAACATAACAACATGATAAGAATATAAAAAAAATTTGATTCCCCAACAGAATACTTGGTACAAAATTTGTCCATTATATTACCAGCGATTGTCACATTTCTTTTGTGTGTATTTATTATCTCAACTTATTGTATTTACAGACGAATTAAGGTATTTTTATTTAACATAAATAAGAAAATATTATAAACTATATCATTTATATGTATTTAATTTGCAATTAGATTCCGACATCATTGCTAAATTAGGTTTTTGTTCGTTAAGGTGGCCAAGGAAAAGGAATTCGATGAAATTGTAAAATTGCTAAATGGCAACTATCAGGTAAGCCAAGGGGTGTCCGTGGACAATTCGGAAGCCGAACTTGATGACCCTTACAAGCGGCCATACGATAAAATTTATGAAATGGAGAGACATTCTTTCCACATTGGTGATTATTCATTAGACATTATTCACATTTTTACTTTTTTAAGAATTGTGTATAATTCCTGTTTTAGGTCAAATACAATTCCAATGTTAAAATTCTTCTAAAATTATGAAAACTTGACAAAAACCACTTTCAGATCCCAACCGAATTTTGGGAAAAGGTGAATATGGAACGGTATTTAAAGGACGAATGTCTAAAATTGATAACGAAGTTGCTTTCAAAACTACTAATTCTGAAAAATGCAACATACAATTAAAATCCCTGGTGTCGGAATTGAAAATGTTTATTTATATTGGGAAACATGAAAATATTGTAGAATTACTTGGGGCGTATACACAGGAAATCAGGAAAGGTAATATTTTCCCGAAGTCTATATAATATGTCAGTTAATATGAAAATCCAACAATCTCTAAAATTCACATAAAATAGGGATCTTATACGTCGCATTTGAACTTTGCGGACTGGGTAGTTTGCAATCGTATCTCCGCTCTAACAAAGGTCGATTTCTACAGTGTCCCATTCTGAATTACTATGCAGAAAATGACGGCCAATGCATTAAACCGTAATTTGCAGACACTCAAATGGTCGATTAATATATAGAAATAAGGCTAACAAAGTTTGTTTTCTAAAGGGATGGGGAAATATCAATGGATGTATCAAACATAAACACCACAAATATTCTTCTTAAATGGTCCGCCGATATTGCCTGTGGAATGGAGCACCTAAATTCGATAAAGGTGGATTTTTAATACGAACACCTTAAAACATTGTTATCTAAAAATCACGTGAGTGACTAAACCGCAGGTTTAGGACCGCAGGCCAATCTAACTTTGCAGATTTTAGTTAGTTTTAATTTAAATTAGGTTAGGTCAAAAAATTTTGAGAAGTTAGATTGGCCTGCGGTCCTAAACCTGCGGTTTAGTCACTTAAGTCTAAAAATCTATATTATCATTATTAAAAATATGAATTAAAACGTTTCCTTCAGGTCGTTCATTCCGATTTGGCAACAAGAAATGTTTTGGTGACGGTAGATTTCATTGCCAAAATAACGGATTTTGGTTTAAGTCGCCGAACATATTATTCGAGTGAATATTTGAAGAAAGGACAGGATCCCTTACCGTGGCGATGGCTGGCAATAGAAAGCTTGAAGACAATGACTTTTTCTGAGAAATCAGATGTATGGGCTTACGGAATTCTTTTGTGGGAAATATTTACTTTGGGAGAAATTCCATACCCTGGACTGTCCCCAACTATTGAATTTGTTTCCAATCTTGAAAACGGACTGCGTAATCCAAAACCAAAACATGCATCACGTAACATGTAGGAAATATTACTGTTAATTAATCATTTGATTAAAAATCTTTAATATCGATAAAATTAGCTTGCATATTTCCAAATATGAAACCTAGGGTAACAATTTTTATTTTCCTGTTTGAGTGCGCTAATCCTCTTTCCTACATTTTCCATAGTATTTTGTTTAAAGATTAAGAAACATTCTCATTTTTTTAGTAAATTTCTTGTTTCGATTTTAACATAGATTGTAAACTAAAAATTTAAAATTTAGAAATTTAGCCAATTTGATATTACACAGCTTGTGATTCAAAAACTTTATTATAGAAGTGCCATGAACTGACTTGATAATTCTAAATTGATTTAAAGATACGGAGTTATGTGCGAATGTTGGCATTTGGATCCAAAACAACGTCCCACATTTACGGCATTGAAATCTGTGTTCAAGAATGCATTGTGCAGTGGCAAATTTGATGTCGACTTAAAGGTTATAATGCACCTAATGTTTACCAGAACTATAAATAGTAATGCTATTTTTATTAAGGAAGAATTCCCCAAGTTTTTATTCTTGTCTAAAAGTGAAATCAGTAATATTTTCGATCTTGTTTTCTAGTTATGGAGTTTCAAAATGAGATACAATATTTAAAATTAAAGGTCCCCAATCTTGACGTTAGAGAACATAGTAAAACCGATAACAATCCCATAGCATTTTTCAAAAAATTGAATTATATTTATTAGGTCCTTCACGAAGAAACTGAAGACAATGGAACCGAATACATTGAACTGATAAATGACACCCAAAAGTAAGGATCAGAAAATGGTAAAACCGATGTGGGGAAACGGCAAACCCATAACCTAGCTTGGATTAACGACAACTTAGCCCGATTTTTGTTTATTGCAATGATAAATTATTGTTGATAACAATATGCACATAATATTTGGTAATTTATGGTATTTATTTAAGGCTATCATATTAGCACTTAGGCCTACATTAAGGATGAACGCTTACGATAACGATATAACGAAAAGTATACCCGTGTGGCTAAAAAATCCATTGACAACGGTTTTATATTTTACAAATGTAAATGTTATTCGGATATCGTTAGCGTCCATTCTTAATGGGACCCTTAGACTAAGTGAATCATTTTTTATCATATTTACCTATATCCTATATCCATGAACAGAAGCAAACAATCTCTGTAGCTAAAATGAGGATTTTTGCAATTGCAGACTTCTGACAGGTCTTTTTTGTTTATTTTGCATGAGATTAATGAGCTATGATTTAATTGTATTATGAGACCTGCATTAAAGTAGTAAGAAGATCGTAAAATAAAAATTCGTAATTTATCTGTATTTTACGCCAAGGATAAGCGATTTATTAAAGCAATGCGCTACATTGTGCAGTTTTGAATATCGCATGCATTGCCCTCAATACACAGATCACAAATTGTTTTCTGAGGAAGTTTCTTAAAAATGACAGCTTTTTTGTCACCGTTGTACTCATAAGCAACAATGGACAGGGTTCTGATGTTAGCCATGGAGTGAAAAGAAGAGAGAATAACCGTGAAAGCAGAAGATTCAAAACTTAGTGAATCATAGTAGACAATTAACTTGGCATATCCTTTTCCTTTCCCGGTTTCCATTTCCACCATCATTACGTTCTCAGTATTCTTGACATCTTCTAAGTTTTCTTCATATATAGTATATGTCGGAGGCAAATGAACTTCAACGACAGCCATGGAGGTCTTGGTGGTATAAGTTGCCTTGGTTGACACTGTCAGCTTTACAGATTTTCCTTCATCGTCCAACTTATTTATCTGTTGGTAGGAAATATCATTATTGCAAATCAATGTTTTCTGTTTTGAATATTGTAAAATGAATTAAATGTAAATAGTAAGATACCTTAGCCGTAATAATGAATGGTGGAGGTTGACTGATACTGTTTCCATCAGTAGAATGATCGTAGTCTTTGCCTTTGACGTAATAACTGGACGAGACCTGGACAACAGCAGTTCCATTTCCATAAGCGGAGATTCTGCATCTCTTGGCGGAGCTTACATTTTTCAGAATAATTTCTTGCAATCCTTGATTGATATCATCAATAAAAAATGAGTTTCGTTGTCCGTCCATTTCAATGGACACTGTCAGATTATTGTCTAACGGAGAAAATAGTTTTTCGGCATATTTAGCCAAAGCCATCAGACCAACAACGGTGTCTTGGGTTGATTTAAATCCTCCATTGCTATTCCTTTGGGATATGAGCCATTTAAAAACGGGTAGTCCAGTGTGAAACTGATTCCTGCTCAAATACGTCAATAAAGCATACGACGTCATTTCAATTGACAAAGGGCTCACAAAATCTTTAGTAGTTGAACCATCAGATTTTTCCCAATACATAAATCTGGGAGTTTGTGTAGAATGTTTATTCATGGCTTCGTAAAATATATCAGAATCGTGATTTGCATTTTGAAGAGCGTAGGCACTCAATATGACAGAAAAGGGGTCATTGGTATCATTAGAGCGAGAAATAAAATTTAAACTATTTTCAATTGCTGATGTTAAGTTGAACTTATTGAAAGCTTTCAACTTCAAATGGGCAACTTGCTGTAAAGCCAAAGAAACATAAGCTGTAATGCGAACTCCCTTTGAACCAGATCCTCCCTGCATGGCCGTTTGAAATACTCTTCCCCTTTCCATAAATTCCCCTGTGTCCTGGTTTTGAGTAGAAACTAGAAACTCCAGTCCCTTTTCGAAGATTTCGTCGTCAATATTAATAAACTCCCGAGCCCATGCAAAGGACTTGATTACGAATGCAGTCAACCAAGTAGAGCCAAAATCTCCCATACTGAATCCGAATGCCGAGTAAGATCCATCAGGATGTCTAAACTTTAATTGTTGCATAAATCCAATTTCCAAATATTTTAAAAGTTTATTTTCCAAAGCGGCAGTTAAAGATCCTCGCGCTTTTAAATATCGAAGAATGACCACATCTGGAACAAACTTCAACATATTCTGTTCCCCACATCCGGTAGGCAAATGAATTAGGTTGTCTAAGTTTTCTGTGGATATTCCCATAACATCCCCGACAATATTTATTTTTATTCTATCAGCTCCTCGAACTCTTTTAGTTGGCAATGAGAAGGCAATGTCATGTTCCTGTCTCGTATTTTCAGTACTGCGCAAGTCAATTAGAATATTTTTGGTCTCGGTCTTCTTAACTCCATCTGGCGTTACTAATAACTGTTGGGATAAAGCATCTGAAAATGAGACATTGGAACCAATGTCGGAAGACGCATTTACGTTCAGCGTAATGTTGCCAAATATTTTGGGAACGATAACAAAAGTTATGGCTGCTACTTTGTTGGCGGGCACTTCAAGTAATTTCCTTGGGTTGGATTCAAACTCTTGTTGGTAGCCAATAAGTTGAAATTCATTTTGGGAGTTATCCAAGGAGACATTTGCAATGATGCCCTTACTTAGATAATTGTGAACTAATACTTGCAGAGAAAATGCTTTTTCTTTAATTACAGAGTATGGCAAATTCAAACTCAGGAAGAAAGGTTGGAAAGTTGTAATATTTTCAGCAAATGTCATTACTGACAGCCCTGAATCCGAATTCAAAGAGAATGCAGTAATAGCCCATGTGGTCATTGTGTCTGGTAAAATCGTCTTAATTGTTGTAATTGAATTGTTTGCAGTTGTCGATACCTCAGTCCAAATCCATGTTTCTGGGAAATGCTTACGAACTTTAGGTATTTTAGGCTGCGGAGGATCAAGCGAGTCAAAAACCTTTGCTATCCCATCATGTAAATGATAGTCCTCATTCTCCCCATCGAAACTTTCGTCAATCGCATCGTAGTCGTAGTATAAATATTCGTTGTTAACTTTTCCGTCGAACATTTCCACAAACCGCTTCTTCACACTTCCGCCGGAGGGAGTGCATACTGCACAGTTATTAGGTTCGTCAGATGGCGTTATTTTAGTGTTAGATTCATCGGTAATATCGAAACTGTACGACATAAAGGAAAGATCACATCTGGAGATGTAATTTGACACACTGTAAATGTAATGACCAAAGAAAGTTTGGTCTTCCGGGACAGACGACTTGTCATTTCTGAACGGACCTAATTCTAGAGTTGCGGCGGTGATGTCGTTATCGCTATTTGCCAACAAAACTATAGATTCGTCAACAGCCCTGATTGCTAAAATGGACGCCGATGTTTCATTTGTTACGAAATGGAGCTCAATTTCTTCGCCAGGCCTGTAGGTTGTCTTGGATGTTTGCAATTGCAGAGACTGAACTGTCGAATTTTGTTTAACTAGCAGATTTGTGCTTTCAAAAATTAAATCTTTTCCCTGAGAGCTATCTGCAAAGAAAAATATGCATAGTTGAATTTGGTTGTCTTGTAATTGTTGTTCTGGAATTTGTAAACGGAATCTTTTGCTGGAACTTGAATCATTATTTGGAAGAGTAACAACACCTTGGTCTAAAAATTTCATGTCAGATTTAAGGAAATAATTCAATTTTAAGTTCTGCTGTGCACTATTCGTGCATATTACAATTCCTATTGTCTGTCCAGGGCTAACAATATTCGTTGATGGGTATATATTCATTTCTATCCCAGATTTTGAATACGAGTTCTTAAAGTGAACAGTTATGGGAAAAATAACGTCTTCATAGACTGCATTAAATGTTATCCATTGATAGTTTGTATCAGTATGATTTCCGTTTAAATCGTAGTCTACACTTACAATGCCATTTTCTGGAACAACCGAATGTTTAATTTCTGTTACCCCATACTTTAAAAAGGTGGAAGGACTTGAAGTGATCACAACTGCATCCGGTCGAGGATCATAAACGGGAATGTTGTCTTGAGTTGTTATTTTGAATTTGACCGTGATTTGCATAAAAGGCTTTTGTGTAGTTGGACTTAAAAGTGTGAACTTGTAATTCTTCTGGTATAGTTTTATGGAGAATTCCTCAGAATAGAAATGTTTGGTTGCGTTTTCTGTTACAATTGCTGTGAGTACGAACTCTTGTATGTGATTTTGATAAGTTCTGCTCAATTCTGATTCTGATAAAGTTTTGTTAAAATCGACATTGACTGTATATTTACCAATTCCATCAACAATTTCAACGGATTTATTTATCTTATCTTTCAAATATTGGAGGATCCGGGTTCTGTTTTTCAATTGGCTATAATTGTTCAATTTTTGTACTTCCTTTATAGAAATCGTGGCGATTCCGTCAATACCCTTTCCGTAGGTGTAAAATGCCCGAATATCTACAGTTATACTTGAATCTTTGATTGTTATGTAACTTGCATGTTTTAAATGTACTCGAAATTTTGGGGGTGTATATTTGTAGATTTTAAAAACGATGGTCTTCATTGCCTCTTTCTCGGAAGATATAACAGTTAATTTCCAGTCTCCAAGATTTGGTTCTTCTGACAAAGTTAAATTATTTGAGAACAGACCGTTTGTAACTAGCACATTTTTCCACCGTTTTATTGTATTCTTTTCTGAGTCAGAAATTTCAACTGTAATATTGATTGGTGGGTGGACTTTCCATTTTCCGTCAAGAACCAGAACGCGAAGTCTTACGATATCTTTTGGTTTATACACCGGTTTGTCTGTCTGTATCAGAATCTTAGTTGCTACTTTATTTTCTTGTAAATATGTCATTTTTGGTGTCCAAGGACCGTTTTCCCCTGTTTTAGGTGTGAATGTTGTAGTGAAATTTAAAGAACACAAAACATGTTGTGGAAGCGACCGAATTGGGATGGTTGTGTTTTGAACAGTTCCAATTTTCAGTTTCAGTGGCTCACTTTGGTATTCCAGATCATCACATTTGACCGAAAATATAAAGTCGGGTATGCTACTTGCTGGATAGCTTCCATTAACCGTAATTTCCGAGAAAACAATGACGTGATGCGGTTCCATTGCGCGAAATTTCTTGGCACTGAAAATACTCAAATACACTGCAGGAACAACTGCATCATCGAGCTGAGGACAGGAGTCACAAAAAATTGGCATATCTGTGGTAGAAAAATTGTGAACATCGTTGAAAATGGAAATAAAAATAAAAACCCAAAGGTTTTTCATTTTTAAACAGGTTCACTACTGAAAGAGGCGGTTATTAAATTGTTATACGTAACTAAAGGTTTAACTAATGCAATATCTGTATTATCTGTAGCGGAGATTGGCAAATTGAATTGTGCAACAATTCTTGGTATGAAGGACTAAAGAACAGATTAGATGTACTTAAACGGTACATAACCAATAATATAATATGGTGCAATAAAATAGATATAACCGAAGCCAAAAACAATTCTGTGAAATAAGTGATTAAATATTTGTCGTTGATACTGCGAATGTCTTACTTGCCAACAGTTTATGATATACGTAATTTTTTAAGGTCATGCCATGTAAATTAATTGAGAAGCAGTATTAGCAGAGCAATAGATTAATGTGACCATTCATTTACCAGATTATAAAATGTGTAGAATGACTCGCTGGCTCTTTACTCTCTGCGGACGGACTGACGATGTTGACGTTGACGATGATATTGACTGATACTGAGTAAAAGATGGCACAATCGAGAATTCTAAACGTAATAAAGCATATCTTCAGGTCATTGCAAAGTCTAATAATTTCTTAAATTCACTTTTGCAAAAATTTCCTTTCATCGGCCTACATGTCGTCTCTACTATTTGTATATGTATACAGTAATTTATTTCACTTGGTCAGGCTGTCAGTTATAGACCTAGGCCCAAATAATTGGCTCTTAATAATGTGACTCGAGGAGACAACAAGGCTTATCACAGTGCGAAGGAAGGGCAATAATATTAAATAATTACGATAAATTATATCTAACTTTGTGAAAAATGAATCATTGATGAGGATGAATTTGGATGACCTTAACCCTACCTCTTATAGAAATAAATAAATTTAAAATTGAGTATTAAGTAGAGTCTATAATATTATAGCTTATATTTATTATTATATGTATTATAGTTTTCAATGTTCGAATTGAAAGGTAGTTCTTGAAAGGCAATTAAAAAGTTTGTAATCGCAAATCTTAACATCGAATATAAAACTGAATTGTGTGTGTACTGAAGCAGTTTTGAATGTAACTAATTATAAATATATTTTACAAGGATTTTAAAATTTTAAGCCCAC
>JABASH010005744.1:0-11584 GCA_019776445.1 Tomocerus maximus | reverse complement strand
TTCAATTGGCAAAAAATCTTAAAAGAATAAGAGGTGCTAACCCACCTCTTATTTTAGCTATTTTTTTGAATTTAAACCTTTTATTTATAGTTAATTCCAACTATTTCATTTTATCTTTATCAAAAACTTTATTTAAAAAATAGAGTTGATAAAATATTTTTTTAAAAGAAAATCTACTTTTTTAGCTTCTCTTCACCTAAGGATTTATGAATGTCATCTTTTCAGAAATCATCTTCATTAAATAAAGACCACTTTATTGAAAAAAATGGCTTGCGTTATGCAGGGATGCACCTGATTATAGACCTTTGGGAAGCAGCTCATCTAGATAACCTCGAAATTATGGAAAACGCCCTACATGAGTGCATTACTGCATGTGAGGCAACTCTTTTGCATTTACATTTACATCGGTTTGAACCAAGTGGCGGCATTAGCGGCATTGCTGTTTTAGCAGAGTCACATATAAGTATTCATTCCTGGCCTGAGAAAAAATATGCAGCTATTGATCTATTCATGTGCGGTAATAGCCAACCATTCTTAAGCCTTCCTATTTTAAAGAGAATTTTCCAACCTAAGTACATTTCACTTAATGAACAAATACGAGGTATTCTCCATGATTAAACAATGGTTTCATGAAACTTTATATCCAACTTATTGTCAAAGTTTCAAAGTTGAAACTGTTTTATGGGAAGGAAAATCCTCTTACCAAGATGTCTTCATCTTTGAAAATAAAGAATTTGGAAAAGTAATGGCCCTTGATGGGGCAGTACAATTTACTACTAAAGATGAATTTATTTACCATGAAATGATTACTCACGTACCTTTATTTGCTCATGGAAATGTACAAGACGTTCTCATTATTGGAGGTGGGGACGGAGGAGTTGCGCGAGAAGTGCTCAAACACCCTAATATTCGCTCCGTAACACTTGTTGAAATCGATTCTTTTGTTATTGATCTAACAAAAAAATATGTTCCGGAAATTCCACAAGGGATATTTGAACACCCTAAATTAGATCTGATTATCGATGATGGAGTAAACTTTGTTAAAAATCACAAAAAAAATTATGACGTAATTATTACAGATTCTAGCGACCCTATAGGACCATCTCAAGTCTTATTTACAGAAACTTTTTATGGATATTGTAAAAAACTCTTAAGAGAAAAAGGGATCCTTGTAGTGCAAAATGGAGACTTCTTTATGCAACCTAAAGAATACCAAACAACATTTTCTCATTTACAACTTATCTTTCGCGATATCTCTTTCTATTTAGCCAATGTTCCAACGTATATTGGAAGCTATATGACACTAGGATTTGCCTCTGATATAGAATACCGCAATCTTACGCTAGATACACTTAATCAACGTTTTGCTCAAACCCCTGTACAAACTTTTTATTACCATCCAAGCATGCATAAAGCATGCTTTACGCTACCTAAATCTATGCAAGAAATCTTAGATTCCCTGCAAAATATCACGGCTCCTTAATTTGCCATTTCTGAGCAAGCAGCCCTTCCACAATTTTTCTAGCTAACGCTTGATATACTACTGGAGCACTATCATCATGAGCTCCTTCTATAGAATCGAGTTGTCCTAAAGAAAAATCAATCATTCGTTGTGGTTTTTGAAAGGGAAGGGTCACTGCTACATCTCTAAGAGAATCGGAATTAATGCAATCAAAATCAGCGTTTGCTTTTACTCGGAAAGGACCTATTATCACACAATTTGACTCTTTATCAATAAGTTCTACTTCTGCTGTAATCAATCTACGGTTCTCTACACTAACAATATTTTTTCTTAAGGTTTGACTACCAGGATTTCGATCATATCGGTATCCAATAGGCTCATCTTTATCAGAAAGAATAGTGATATGTAATAAATAAGAAGAGCCATAGCAATAATTAAACCCATCACAGATGCTGATCTCACGTATAAGAGCCTGATTTAACTGGCCTTGTATATCTCCTTTAATATAAGGAACACAGACTAAGATTTGATTATCAGAACAACCTGTTTCAAATTGATATCTACATCCCAAGCACAAAATTAAAAGGAAATAGAATTTACGCATGGTTCTCTTCTTGCGCACTTAGATGCAGATCAGCCATCTTTTTTTCTGCTTTTTTTGCTATAATAGTAGCTGGATAAGTTGTTAAAATACGCTTATAGTACAAATAAGCAGCATTGGGCTGGTTTTTACGATGATAGAAAAGAGCAATCTCATAAAGATCTTTAGCATATACCTCTTGCATATCTAAAAGCATATCCTCTATCTCATGAATAGCCTCATCGCTTGGAAAGCTAGCAGAGATTCTATGTAGATTAATGGTAGCTAGTTCTAAAAAATCTTGATTTGCATATTCTTTTTGAGATTGGATAAGATAGACACGTCCAATTTCTACATAGCTTTTAATTGCTAAAAAATGTTTAGGGAACTGCTGTATTAAATTTTGATAAGTTTCAATACTTTCTTTATAATCTTTTCCTTTAGCAAGCAGTTCTGCCTTCGCAAATAGAGATTGGGCTGTAAGTTCATGATTAGGAAGAGTAGAGATCAGCTCTTCATAAATACCTAAAGCTTCTTGCCTTGCTGGTATCCACTTTAACCCAAATATAGCTTTTTTTGTGCCTGTGCGATATTTTTCCGCTATTTTAAATTTATACATAAAAGCTTCCTCAAAGAATTTAGGGGTCATTTGTTTCTTTAAATAATTAGAAAAATAATGATTGGCTTTTTCATATTCTTCTAATTCAAAGTAGCTAACAGCTAAATAAAAAAGCACATCTTGTGCAAAAGCTGTTGTAGGATATTCTTCAAGAAGTAAGAAAGCTTGTTCTATAACTTTATTCCAATTTTTATTTTGATAGCTTTCTAAAACTAAACTATAACACTCCTGGACAGAAGGAATTTCTCTTTGATGCTGTTCAAAACGAGGATTTTCTCTAGCATGTAATGCTGACAATAAAAAAACAGGAAAAAACAAGTAATATATTTTTCTCATGAACATTCCGTAAATTTTGAAATTTTAGATCTAAATCTTAATCTATGATAAGGTTACAAAGCAATTGCTTTATTCCCAGTGTATTTGATCAATACTACCGATCGAGCGAATTGTATTTTCTAAATCTAAGCATTGTTCTACACCCCAATTTTTCTCTATTAACAACACCCCTAGATGCTTATTCTCTTTTGTAAATAAAATTTCGATAGGGCTATTACCGGAATGAGAGCGAAAAGCGGTTTTAAGCAATAGTATATGGCTTAAATGAGCTCGATTAGAATCAATAAAAATTTTTAATTTCTTCATAGTTTTTTGTTTCTTTTCTACAGTAGAACTCTTATTTTTTTCGCGAAATTTTATAGGCTGAAATTGCTTTGCCTGAGTATAAGCTAAATCACAGGCTTGAATCATTGCTTCATCTACACGTGTTAAATCATCTAGCCAGCGACACTGCAAACGAATCTGTCCTTCTGTGGTTTCTTTATGAACAATCGCATATAATAACTGATTTTCTACCATAAGAGAAGCTTTTTGCTCATAAAGATCTGACCAAATGGGCAATTCAAAACGCTCTTCATTATCACTAATTTTAAGAATAGCAAATTTACGTTGATTTTTTGCAGAAACCTTAATAGCAACTCCTTCTATAATACAGGCAATGCGACAAGGTCCGTCTTTAAAGTCTGCTAATTCAGCTAAAGAAACACAGGAAAGTTTTTTTAATAAAGTACGGTATTCATCTAAAGGATGTTCATGTAGATAAACGCCTAAAAGTTCGTATTCTCTTCGCAAAATAACTTGTCGTGGCAGCTCTTGGACTTCTTGAGGCACTTGTGTGCATTCAAGAGAAGAATCATCTAGAAGATTAAAAAGGCTCATAATGCCTTTTGCCGCTTCTTTTTGCCCTTTGGAAGCAGCATTAAACATAGGATCAACACTGGCTAGCAAAGCAGCTCTACTGAACTTGGTGAAATCAAAGCAGCCAGCTTCAACTAAACTTTCCATTACCTTTTTACCCACCTTGCCTGTATCAATACGCTGAATAAAATCGAATAAAGATTTGTAATTACCCTTTAATTTCTCTTTTAAAATAACATCGACAACTCCTTCTCCTACTCCTTTAATAGCTCCCATGGCAAAGCGAATTCCTTTTTCCGTAGCTAAAAATTGCTTGCCCGATTCATTAATATCAGGTGGCAAAATAGCAATATCCATCTTTTGCGATTCTCGTATGTGCTTTGTCACTTTAGAAAGATCATCGCAATCAGATGTCATAAGAGCTGCCATCCATTCACCAGGATAATTTGCTTTAAGATACGCTGTTACATAACTTAAATAACCATAGGCAGCTGCATGAGATTTGTTAAAACCGTAAGAGGCAAATTTTTCAATTTTATCAAAAATCCGCATAGCAATCTCTTCGCTTAAGTTGTTTTTGATTGCTCCTAAACGAAATTTTTCCCGTTGGTTAAACATCTCCTCTTTATCTTTTTTCCCCATCGCACGTCTTAAAACATCTCCTTCGCCTAAAGAATATCCAGCAAGACGACTTGCAATTTGCATAACCTGCTCTTGATAAACCATGATTCCGTAGGTTTCAGAAAGAATATCTTCCATCCAAAGATGATCTATTTCAATATTCTCTTTGCCATGTTTACGATTGATAAAAGAGGGAATCATCTCCATAGGTCCCGGGCGATATAACGCGCCCACTGCTATAATCTCTTCAAATTTATCGATATGTAATTGGCGTGCTAAATCTTGCATGCCAGCTGATTCCAATTGAAATATGCCTGTTGTCTTGCCTTGATTGAGCAATGCAAAAGTTTTTTCATTCTCTAAATTTAAGTTAACCCAATCAATTGCTTTTTGTTCTTTTTGCTTAATTGCATCGACAGCATGTTGAATAGAGGTCAGTGTCTTTAATCCAAGAAAATCAATTTTAAGCATCCCTACTTGTTCAACCGGCTTCATAGAAAATTGCGTAATTGCCATATCAGAATCTTTAGCACTACATAAAGGAATCCTTTGCATAAGAGGGTCTGCACTAATAATGATCCCAGCAGCATGTACCCCTGTGTTGCGCACAGACCCCTCGAGCGTTTTAGCAATATCGATGAGTTGTTTGATTTCCTTATCTTCTTGGTAAATCCTGCGAAGCTCAGGGTCTATTTCTAAGGCCTTGCTTAGAGTCATATTTAGATCTTCAGGAATTAACTTAGCAATCTCATTGACTCTAACAAGAGGAACGCTTAAAACCCTTCCCACATCTTTGATAGCCATTTTAGCTTTCATTGTGCCAAAAGTGATAATTTGTGCTACTTTGTTCTTGCCGTATTTACCAACTGTGTAGTCGATTACCTCAGACCGTCTATCCATGCAAATATCCACATCAATATCAGGATAGGAAACTCGCTCTGGATTGATAAACCTTTCAAAGAACAAATCAAATCTTAGAGGTTCGATATCGGTGACTTCAATCAAATACAAAATAATCGATCCTGCTCCAGAACCTCTTCCTGGACCTACTGGAATATATTTTTTCTTTGCCCAAGAGATAAAATCCCAAACAATTAAAAGATAATCAGCCATCCCCTTAGATAAGATAATATTTAATTCATAGTCTAAACGTTCTTTAACAACCTCTAGGGGATCACGCCCTGGATACTTTTCAGAAACCTTTGCTAGCCTTGAATCGGTATATCTTTTTACAATCCCTTCCTCACATAATTGACGCAAAAATGTCGCTACGCTCTCTTGTCTTATCTCCTCTGTATAAGAAGAGCCTTCTAATTGAGGAGGGGTAAAGACAGGGTAATATTTAGCTTTAAAATCAAAAGAGAAATGGCATTTATCAGCGATCTTGTGCGTCTCTTCTATAGCAGAAGGAATATCGGCGAAAAGAGAGCACATAAGATCGGAACTTTTAAAATACAACTCATGCGTATAGTTTACTTGTCTCTTTGGATTTTTCACTCGTTGCTTAAGACTACCAAATGAATCTTTTTCCCAGATTTCACATGGTTCCCCTGATTGAACATTCATTAAGATCTCATGTGCATTCCAATCATTACGATGAATATAATGGATATTATTGGTAGCAACCAAAGGGATCTGCAATTCAGAAGAAAGGGTAATCAATTTCTGATTGACTGTATTTTGTTTATTTATGCTATCCAAATATAATTGATGAAGCCAACCCTCTTTTTCAAAACCATCAGAGCGAATGTCTTCCTCCTGCATTTGATGGCGCTGCAGTTCAAAATAATAGTCAGAGCCAAATATTTGCTGGAACCAGGCAATTTCCTGACGGGTTTTCTCTTCATCTTTTTGTATAATATAATGGCCTAAAATCCCACTGAAAGGACCTGAGAGGCAAATCAGGCCTTTGGCACATTCTGCCAACAGATTTCGATCTATTCTAGGAGTGTAGTAAAAGCCTTCTAGATGAGCTAGAGAACTCAATTTACAAAGGTTTTGATATCCTTGGCTATCCTTAGCTAATAGGATAATAGGGAAACCGTGAGGCAAGCCTGGATACCGTTTTTTATCAAGACGAGACTCAGGAGCCACATAAAGCTCACAGCCAATAATAGGTTTAATATTTTCTTTTATGCATGCTTTAAAGAATTCAACAGCACCATACATATTACTCTGATCAGTTAAAGCTAAAGCCGTCATTTTATGTTCAGCAGCTTTTGCTACCAAACTTTCTATAGAAGCGGTTGCATTTAAAATAGAGTATTGAGAATGCGTATGAAGAGAGTTCCAATTCATCTTAAAATTTTGTAAGCCAATACAAGTTGGCTTAAACTCCTTTTACGGCTATTTTTCAGTAGCTTGTACAGCTGGATGAGGGGTGGTTTTCATGCCCCATAAAGGAGCTAGCAAAATAGCAGCAATCACACCACAGGAACCTAATACAACAAAAAAGCCCTGCCAGCCCCAAATTTCTACTACTTTGGTAATTGGATAACCTGCTGCAGCTGCCCCTAAATATGCCCACCAACCAGCAAACCCTGTTGCGGTTCCTGCAGCTTTTTTATGAGATAATTCAGCAGCGGACATTCCAATCAGCATTTGTGGGCCAAAAATTAAAAATCCAATGGTAAACATCAATCCATAATCCAAAAAGAGCATACCATGAGGAACCCAATACAAGCCTACAATCGCTAGAACCACCGCTAAACTAAATAATACATTGATGGGTCCACGACGCCCTTGAAAGACTTTATCAGAAGCCCAACCGGCGACTAAACTACCAAAAATCCCTCCAGCTTCAAACCAAAATACGCTACCACTTGCACTAAGCATGGAATAGCCTTTTGCTTTCATCAGAAAAAGCGCGCCAAAATCATTGACAGCCTGACGAATTACATAAACAAAAAAATAAGAAATGGCAAGCACCCAAATATACTTATTATTCAGCACATATTTAAGTAAAATTTCCTTAGAAGAGAACTCTCTTTCTTCTTGATGTTTTGCAGATGGATAATCATTTTTATACTTTTCAATAGCTGGTAATCCTAAAGACTGAGGAGTGTCTCTTAAGCGATTAATTAAAAACAAACCAATTCCAATACAGGTAAAGCCCGGTACATACATTGCATAGCGCCAACCCCACTTTTGCGCACAAAAAGCTGCAATAAGAGGAATAAGAGCTCCTCCTACACTATGCGAAGTATTCCACAGCCCCCACCAAGTCCCCCTCTCTTTTTGAGAATACCAATGTGTAAGCAAGCGGGCACAAGGAGGCCAACCCCAACCTTGAAACCAACCATTACATCCCCAAAGTAGAGCAAATAGCCACACGCATGAAGAAAGACCAAATAACACATTAAATACACCGGTTAGAATCAAGCCAATGGCCATAAAAAATCTAGGATTGGAGCGATCAGCAAGAACGCCACTCAAGAACTTACTAATCCCATAGGTAATAGACAGAACACTAGTTAAAATACCCAAATCGCTAATTTGCAAGCCTAATTGTTGCATCATAGCAGGCATAGCAAATGTAAGACTTTTACGGGTAAAATAGTAAAATATATAACCTATGTACATTCCATAAAAAATACGAAAACGCCAATACTTATAACGTTCTTTAACTTCATTGGGATCTTGAATTTCAGGAGCATAAGGAGCTGGTCTTAGAATGTTAAGTACGCTCATATACAACTTTCTCCTATTAAAGTTTATAAAACAAAAAGCGTCTTAAGAAAATGAATTAATATTTTTTTCCAGACTTCTTTTCTTGATTTATTTTTATATATTCCTCATTAAAAGAAAAAGCTTAGTATATGCTTTTCTTCAAAGGTTTGTCATGAGTATTCCACCCAGCCATTCAGAACCCTATAAAAAAATCATTGTGAATCGCGTTGAACAAAACAAAAAGTCAAATAACTCGTTTAGTCAATTCCCCACAGATTTAACATATCCTAACCCAGCTTCCATACTTATTTGCTTTTTCAAGAAGTTTACTATGCACTTCTCTTTTAAAAACAAGATATCCACCGCAGCTTTAAAGCAAGATCTCTTAGAATTAAAACAACTCTTTATTTCACTTTCTATAGAAGATCTTAGTCACCAATTAGAGTTCATACAAAAACTTTCGCTATTATGGCATAAAATCATCGAAGATTGCAACCCTATCTCTCTTTCTCTATCAAAAGGCTCTGATTTTTTAAAAAAAATAGTAGATTTTATTCAAATAATTAATCACTTTCCTGCCAAGGAAGATCATTCTTTAGGTTATTACCTACAAGAACATGTGGGTGAGAAATGGGTCCCTTTCCCTTTTATGGAGCTTTTACAAGAATTACATATAGATTATCAAAAGACACAAGATAAGAGTTACTTAGCAGAGTGGATTAAAATTTTATCTTTAATTACAGATGAGTTGCCTTCAGATACTTCTTGAAACCTTTGAAGGTTATTCGACACCCTCTTTCAAGTAAAGTATACAAGGATTTAAAAAAATATATACTAATTCTAGATTCTTTATTAAATTGAATAAGGTTTGCTTTCTTTAACCTTATCTTAGGACTATATGAAGCCACTAGAAGTAAAGAATCTAAAAAAATCTTTTAAGTATAAAGGGGAAATCATATCAGCTGTTGACGGAATCTCATTTGAGATTAATCCAGGAGAAATATTTGGCCTGCTAGGAGCGAATGGTGCTGGAAAATCAACAACCATCAATATTTTGATCGGCATAACTACTCTGGATAGTGGAGAAGTCAAAATACTTGGAAAAGATATAACAAAACACACAGAGTATGTAAAAAATAAAACAAATGTTGCCACAGCATATTCTTCTCTTTCTTCTAACCTGACTGTTTATCAAAATCTTCTTGTTTATGCACGTCTATTTGGAATTCATAACGCTAAATCTAGAGTTTATGAATGTTTATATGATTTCGAAATTGCAGAGATTCAAGATAGAAAGATCGATAAGCTTAGCTCAGGCGAAAAATCTCGCGTAAATCTCGCTAAAGCTTTTCTAAATAATCCTGCTTTACTATTGCTCGATGAGTGTACAGTAGGCTTAGATCCAGATATTGCTGACAAAATTAGAACTATCATAAAAAAACATCAGTCAAGAAACGACACTGGTATCTTATTTACATCACATTATATGCCTGAAGTAGAATACTTATGCGATAGAATAGCATTTATGGCTAACGGGAAAATTATTTGTATAGATTCACCTGAGCGGTTAATAGAAAAATACTCATCTAATCTTATTTCAGTACAGCTACACGATGATATAGACAAATTGGAAACATGGCTCCTAAAAAAAAACATCCCTATTTTCAAAAAAGAAAATCGATTAATACAGTTTAGAGCACAGACCTCAGGAATATCTGTGGTCAAAGAACTATTTAAAGCAAATTTACCAGTAGAACACTTTGAAATAAAAAAAACAACTTTAGAGGATATTTTTATAAATATATCAAGAAATGAGAAATGAAATTACATAGAATTAATGCTTTATTAATTAAATATTTCTATATAGGCACTAGTATTGAAAGAATGGCAGATATTTTTTTCTGGCCTCTTGTTGATGTTTTTGTTTGGGGATTTTTATCCTACTATCTATCAAATGTAATAGAGAAAGAAATTGCCTTTACCTTCTTACTAGGGGTATGTTTTAGGCCCTTTGAACTAAGAGGAGTACAAGATTTACCAGTTTTTATTCTAGAAGATTATTGGTCTCGAAATTTATATAATGTCTTCTCTTCCCCACTTAGAATATCTGAGTTACTTACTACTATTTCCATTATCTCTTTCATCAGATCCTTAATTTCTTTTTTCTTTATCTCCTTCATAACAATCTGGGTATATGATTTCAATCCTATCAAAATGAACCCGTCTATGTTACTGATTTCAGTTTTAATTCTTTCTATTTTTGGATGGAGCATAGGGATGATGGTTAGTTCATTAATTATTAGGTATGGCCAGAGAATACAGTTTTTAGTTTGGAGTGCTTTTTGGATACTACAACCTTTTTCATGCACTTTTTATCCTTTAAAAACACTACCACCTTGGGCTCAAAAAATCGCCCAATATCTCCCTACAACCTACGTATATGAAGGATTTAGGTCAATTTCTCCCGACATATCATGGGGAGGTATAAAATATGCTATTTTTGCAAGTTTTGTTTGTTTAACAATTGGGGGATATCTTTTTGTTAAAGCATTTAGATATGCGCGAAAAAACGCCCTATTAGCACGGAGTGATTAAGATGATATCTTGCATAGAGTTCTCAGCACTAATTTTTTTAAAAAACACATTAAAACATTCGCATTCTTTTTTTCTTTTATAGTATATTATTGAATATCTAATTTTTTAGAGAACAAAAATTATGTTTACCCTAGGAATATCTGGTGGATTTGATAAACCTGAATGTAGTTTTCTACCAAAGGTACCCGTATGGTTATATCATGATGCTGGTGCAGCAATTTTTAAGGACAACGAACTAATAGCTGCGGTGGAACAAGAAAGATTTAATAGGATTAAAAATACGACTAAGTTTCCCGTTGAAGCTATTCGTTATTGTTTGAACATGGCGAGTATTGGATTAGATCAAGTTAGAAACATCGGATATTATTTTAAAAATGATTTTGTTAACGAAGAGCTTAACTTACAATACATTCAATACCCTTCAGTCCCTATTAAATCGTGCGAAGAACTCTTAACAGAGCGATTCAGAGAATACTTTTCCCCTAATTTTAATAGTTCAAAACTTACATTTGTACAGCATCATCTCTGCCATGCGTACACGGCTTATTATCAATCTGGTTTTAATGACGCTCTAGTATGCATTATTGATGGTCAAGGTGAAAAAGAATCTATTTCTCTTTATTCTATTCAAGATGGAAAATTACATTTTATTACTGATTATTCTGATGGGCAATCTCTTGGTAGTTTATATCTACAATCAATCCGCATATATGGCTATTACTTCTTTGATGAATATAAGGTAATGGGATTAGCCCCTTATGGAGACCCTAGTAGATATCGTCATATCTTTGAAAAGATTTATAAACTCCTTCCAGATGGTAAATATGAATACACCGTACCTCTT
>JABASH010005743.1:0-11584 GCA_019776445.1 Tomocerus maximus | reverse complement strand
TCGGGATCCACATCGGATGGAACGGAGTCGTGTCGGTGGTGGTCGTGATATTCTCCGTGTTTCTGTACTCGTTTGAGCCCGTGAGCAACCCGCCGTTGGAGCAGCCCCGCAAAAATGCAGCAGCGTCTCCGCCGACACAAACCGTGTGACTGATTAATATATTTTTATGCCCGTGACAGCCAATGCAATTGCCATCAAGTTACCAAATTGAATCTTGTCAGTATTCAGTCCTTTTACACATTCCTATGCTACTTAACAAATAAAATTTATACCAAACAATATTTATTCTTTTCGGTTCTTTATTTCACTTTCTGCTGCCTTCTTAGGGGCCCAACTCCAAAACTTGTTCCCTAAATATTCAAGTCAAACGTAAATGTAAAAGTTTTATTATGGAGAGACATGCAAGGAATACCTTTTCCGAAATTGTTTGCTTCTTCAATGGTCTCTGGAAGATTCTGCTGGAAAGTTTCGGGTAGATTAGCAGCCGACAAAATTCCCACCGCCGAACATGCACACAAAACCATGTAGGGACCAGCCACGTGGAATTGACCCTAAAATGTTAATTGTTATTATTTGATAATTGAGATGAGGCCCTGGGTCGCATAAGAAGTAAAAAGTGCTTACCAAGAAGATGATGTAGGGCCCGACGATTCCTGCAAATATTTATTTCCATATCATTTTCCCACTTTTAATGAAATTTATTTTGTGAAACGAACCCATGGCAGAACTGAAGGTGGAAGCAAATCCTGTGCCCGTGGATCGCAACTGAGTCGGGAATATCTCTGCCCCTTGCAGATATACCACCAATGACGTCACCGTAACCGCAAATCTACACGTCAAATTCAAACTTGTTCAACATTAAAGTTGTAATGGTATTAGAATTGGATGGATTTACTTTACGACGAGACAAGCTGCGATGACGACGATGGACAGCTCGGGGTTGGACACAGTGAGGGCTGCAACGAAGAACCCGAAAATGCACAAAATGAAAAATCCCACCTGAGTCCATCTCCTTCCCGCCCTGACAATTAAAATTCATTAACAATTAAGACGATGATATATATTTAAGTCAAGTTTGTTACTTGTTGACGAGGACTCCTCCCAACCAGCCTCCGGGCAACTCGACAATGGACAACAGGAAGTAGTTGAGGAATTGGTTGCCCGACATATTGGTCGTGTTGAGCGTCAATCCGTAGTAAATCAACATGTTGACCGACCACGCAATGCACAGCATCGTTGTATTCAGAGCCAGACGTTTTTTAGAAAACAGCTACAAAATTATCCAAAATTATTATTTGGCACAAAAACATGTTTTTTAAAAAGACTGCAAGAAGTAGCCTATTGGGCTCGGTCTTGACCTTGTAGGGAATGGAAACACCTTGGTGTATGAGTATTGAGTTTTACCGTCCAGAAGCCAACGTTGGACTTTTTCTCGCTTGTCTTTAGATAAAGTTGTCGGAGGATTTGCTGGAGCCGCTCTTGGGAAATGTTGTCGGCTTTTCCATTGGCCTTGGCAATTGTCATCATGACTTTGGCTGCTTCTTTTGTCCGCCCGACTGTGGCCAGCCATCGGGGAGACTCTGGAATCATTTTGTAGTAGAGAAACAGGAAAATTCCGGGGACGGAGGTGAGGATGCCGAACAGGAACCACCCGCGACAAAGCCAGGCCAGCAGAGGAATCGCCGAATTGCCCACAACCCAAATCATCCACAGACAAGCGTACACCCACGCACGGTACTCTATTATATATACAGGGTCTTGTACAATCTATTTATTATATACAGCAACATTTTGTTACTCTTGGTTACGTATTTATATTATTTGATTACCATGTGGGGACATGGAGGGATTTCCCCGGATTTTGCACCCAATTTGAGATGCAGCTACGCAATACTGCCGAGAGGAAAGAAATGGGGTGCAAAATCAGGGGAAATCCCTCCATGTCCCCACCTGGTAATCAAATAATATAAATACGCAACCAAGAGTAACACAATGGAGGCATGTTGATATACAGGGTGTTGTATAATGTATTTATTATATTGTATACAGCAAGGTGCCTCGAAACGCGCTATACGTCACCTTTCAAGCGTAGCCATGACATTTTAAGGCACCTTGGTATACAGGGTGTTTATAATGTCTTACCTTTGCTACAACTTTCGGCAGCAATCATGCAGGGAGAGGAGAACATGACGGGGAAGGCGGTTCCGACCAAAAACATCATGGCCAAGTAGGCTTGATAGTATTGCGGCACAAACAAGGACACGGAGCGGAAAAAGACGTTCATGAAGCACGTCATGAAAAATATCGGTTTGCGTCCATACCTGCATTCCATTCACCCAGTTTATCCAATTTGAAAGGTACCATAATATATTTCAAGAACGTACTTGTCGGCAGCGATTCCGAAGACGACGGTGCCCGCGGCGTTTCCAATTGCACTGAAAGTGAACGAGTCGGTGGCGTAGTGGTCTCTGCCGCAGACCCAATCATATTCGGAGGGGATGGTGGATTCGTAGTCGTCCTTGACATACTCCCAGCCATGTCGGCATTCTTGCACCGTTTTGTTCTGCTCCTCCCACACGTACATTTGGCATCTGCTGTATCGCTCCAGACCGTCGGGTCCAATTTCTCTAATAATAATAATTCAAATTTAATATTAGTTGATAGAGAAAGAGATTAGAACAGGAATGTGAATACGTGGGTAAAGTGAGATTCTTCCAGTCGTCCAAAGAAGTTGCTTCTCTGCCTGGAACGTGGCACCAATGGTCCGGCGTGTAGAGCATGAAGATCAGATTCATGATGAAGAAAGGCATCACGCAAATCAACTAAGAAATATTAAGTTGTACCTCCGATATTTATGAAAACTAATCAACAAATTAAAAAAATAAATTACCGGACACAGAACTCCATAAAGAAGTACTTTTTGAAACCTGCCCTCCGAACCGACCTGAAAATATAAATGCACATTAATTTGTGCAAATGAATGAAATAGTAATTGTGGTTTACCAGTTCAAGAATCTCGTCGAAATCGCTGTAATTGTCCTCGGCCCTCTTCCCATCCCCATTCTCTTCGGATGGCTGAAAATCCACCACCAATTTTAAATTTTTCTGAATTATTTAACTCTAAAATGTTTGCGAAATAAGTGAATAAATAGATAGAAGAGATACTTATTTTTACAATCGCCATGGCGTCTAATTTTTCATTTTCCATAGAAATTAATGCAAAACAATATTGCTAAATCATTAGACCCTTTTGAACAGTTGGTAAGGATACAGAGACGTTGATTTTGATAGTCAAAATGCGAACAATTGCAAGTTAAATGGGTTGGCTCTCTCATTTCATTATGACAGACTTGGGATATTCAATTCCAAAACAAGCTAATTTATTTTTTATCCAAAAAGGTTGCTAAGGATATTTTTATATTCTTTTGTTTCCACCGTAAATTCTCCAAAAAGTGTTTTTATTTTTAAAAAAATGGCTACAAAGGTTGCAAGAGGGATAGCTGATGATCGGATGAGATTTCCTGATGGGATTCGGGAGTATCGTTTGTTTACACCAGCAACATGACCTTAGATTTATTATATTTACGACCTTGAGATACCAGTATCAATTCTTCAAGTCGTCAAGACGTTTTCCGCGTATTTTGGACATGTTGATGTTGACAGAACTTAAGACGAGGTTCATATAGTTCTAGAAAAATAGTCATTTATAATAGTTCGAGCCATTTTCTTCAAAATTGGAGATGGCCAATCTTTTGCGGATAAATCTGTAGTATGTCGTCCAAGGTTTTTTGAACCTCCATGGTTTCGGCTTGGCATTAGGCTAAATAAGTTGAAAGTTATCCTGTTCAAAGTCAACAGTTTTTTGGGCTTTCTACTTTGCGCATTAGTAGTGTGTCCAGAAAACTGTTGATTTTGAGCAGTGACTAATGCCCGGCAGCACGTTGATTCCATAAACCTTGACTATTTTCTTGACTTAAAAAATTGTCAAAGCATTCATTAAATGAAACGAATAGGTGCAAATAATTTGAAACTATAAAATATCCGGTTG
Organism: Tomocerus maximus; assembly: GCA_019776445.1. Classification (NCBI taxonomy): domain Eukaryota; kingdom Metazoa; phylum Arthropoda; class Collembola; order Entomobryomorpha; family Tomoceridae; genus Tomocerus; species Tomocerus maximus. The sequence goes on along the minus strand of JABASH010005743.1, from coordinate 7,536 downwards.
CTTAAGGTTGTGGTGCTGTGAAACTAGTATTTATTTTTACCATGAACTTGGACGAAATAAATACATTAGGAAACAATGGCCACAAAGCAGTAAAACTGTCTATTAGAATAACCAAGGTGCCTTGAAACGCGCTATAAGGTAGCCATGACATTTTAAGGCACCTTGAGAATAACCGTTGAAAGAATTTCTATTTGATTTAGCCAAGTTAATTGTTCAGTTTTCATTACTCTTGTGTGATCTAGCTTCTTTGGTGTTTAGCTAAATACCATGGCAACTCGTTGATATAATAATTTATTTTCACCTGGAATTGTTTGAGGGGTTGAAGTTCTTGAGGGAAGTACAAGGTGTCTGACTTGGCGACGTCGCCCTCCCCCTGGTCCTCCACTAGTTCCATCTTATTGCTTTGGAGAATAAAGAAAATGTTGGTGAGGCGGATGGCTGCCGAGTGAGTGTCCACGTTGTTGTCTCCCTAATCCCATTGCATAATAATAAAGTGTCACGAATTTGATAAAAGCCTTTAGTGTCTGTCCGATTGGCAAACGGCAGATAAGATTACAGGCCAAGCTCAAATTAAACTCAACAACCATCCGCATTCAAGTTCATTTCGCCCAATCAATTACTATTCTACTCAATGAACAATTTATAACATTACAATGCTAATGGCGGAGGACAAATTAGCAAACTTTTTGCTTGCCTGCAACTTTTGTTGGTATATTTTGGATGCCTGAAATGCATGAAGTAAATAAATGAAATGATGTAGATTTAAAGAGGAAGACAGATTTTTATTGCTGATGAAAGGAAGTCGTAACAGTCTAGGGTTATTATGTAAATGTTTAATTATTGTGCGTGTTCTACTTAATAGTTAACAATTAATTAATTATCGTGTCTTTATGTCGTTGTAGGCCACTAGTAGTAATTATTCAAATATTATTCAAACAGCACGTAGTAGGCTTCTTTTAGGTCGCATTTTAAGTCGTTTTCCTGTCTGGCAGAAATGGGTCAATGAACTCTATTATCAAGTTCAACAATTAGGTACTTAAAATGTCAATTAAGGCCAAAGAGAGTCAAAACTGTTGGTACGTAACATACCCGCCCTCACTCTCATACAATACAAAATACTTGACAATTCCGTCTCAACGGCTGTCAATCTACGCGATAAAACGGATTCGATATGAATGTGCAGATATCTTGGCTAAATAACAACAAAACAGACGCAATCAAAAAGTTCTGCCTTTCCATCCAATCTTTGGCTATTAAATATCCACAATGACATTTATCACGTCTTAAAAGGAGGGGAAAGTCCAAAAGTGCCGCAATATTCCAAAAATGTAATAAAAAAACGTTGCACGGCTCCGCTTTAGGTTACCCATGCTCGAAAGTGGGTTCAAGTAAGGCAGAGGTTGCAATACAACAATGAGCCTGTGGCTTACTTGAACCCGAAAATCCGTTTAGTTTTGTACGGGTATTTTTATTATTAGCTTTGGAGGAGGAAATAAGTTAAAGCGGAGCAGGAAGTTGAGAGACGTTGAGTAAGATTAAAATATTTAACATTTAGACAATAAAAATACATCCATGCCAGAAACATCCAAAGGAAGAGTTAGGAACTATAACTGGCCGTATAATCCAAGATTGATAAATCCAAAAGTGGTCAGGTATTCGGCACCAATTGAAGAGAGTCTTTTGTCGCTCTCGTCCGTTAAAACTATTATTCTCGACATCCGACGCACTTATACAAATTTCGATGTAACTTTTCCGCAACTCCACAGCAGACGACATCTCAGATATGTCTTGAGCAACAATTTACACTTTTTGGTAGGCCCAAGGCACACGCCACCCACTCAACTCTGTTGCCCGTTCCCCAACATTCCCTCCTCTTCCTGCAAACAAAAATCAATTTTCCACTCAATCTCAATCAAAGGTCAACCTTCATTCATTCCAAGGCAGTTAAAATATCATGGTGACAGCACAAGGTATTACCAATGAATTAGTATCATAAATTTCATTTTCCCCAATGGCACTTTAGACATTTCTTGTGCCAAATACCGCCGACATTTTAGCTGCCTTGAATATTTCAAATATTTAAACTGTCCCTCCCCGCATCAATAGAGAGGGAAACCCGTGGATTAAAAGTGGCATGTGAAAGTTGAATGGAGGGACCTGATGCGGGGGAGGAAGGTAATGTGATTTACCGTCTGCTTCCGTTTGTCGGGTTTGGTGTTCGCCGAATTGGAAGAATGGTTGGTATACTCTGTGTTGTGGTTGCTAGTCTAAGAGCTGTTGATCTACGTGTTGTTGTTCGTCTTGGGCTACGTCTACTTGGATGACTACAGAGGAAATGTGCCTAGACGGAGATGTACTGGTCCTTCTCCTCCTCCTCCATGTCGTTGGCCACTTGGGACGGGAAGTGCTCGTCCGACAGCCGCCAGTCCAGGTACTCGGACATGGTCACCAGCTTGCCCATCGACGGAGACGCCACGCGCACGTTGTAGCCCGACAGCGCAGGGTTGATGTGCGGGTTCTGCAGTTCCGCCACTTGGCTCGACGCCGCCTGCGCCGGGTTGCCCGACGCGCTGAGTCGCCCCACCCAAAACTCGTTCCCGGGCAACGAGTTGCCGTCCCAGGCATACGTCACCACCGCCAACTTGCCTTCGTTCCTCCCCCGCAGCATTTCGTGCGGATTCCGAATGCCAAAGTGCAATTTGATTTGGTTCTTCCCGATTCTCTGCCCGTTCGAAATCCCTCCGCACGATTGATGGAAACGACTGAAGTAAATGTCCGCAATGTGCGGCAGATCAAGCCTGTTGATCGCATCCGCGAACCTTTAAACAATAAATTAATCATTTAAAAAATTAAAATTTTTTTAATTTAAACAATTTTAAAATTACCCAATTAAATGTTTTTAAAAGGAATTTAAAAAGTTAAAAAAATATTTAAAAAGCAGTAAAAATCAAAAAGAATTTAAAAGAATACCCGTCGAGGTAAATCTTTCCCTGGCCAGTCCACCCTTCCCAGAGCCCCAATCCGATTCCAACTATGTGGAGGAATACTTTCTGTTTCCTGTCCATGCCGCGCTGATTTGCTTCGAGTAAAACGATTTCGGCTGTGAGACGACATCTTCTCCGGTAGGCGTCTTTGACAAAGAAAGTGCCAACTTGTGTAATTTCATAGCACGCTGGTTTCTGCAAATGCGGCGATATCTGAACAAAATAAAGAAATTAGAAATAAAACAACTTTTGGGAAATGACATGCATCTATTCTTCCAATACTGCATTTTATTTTATTCAGAATGCAGCACAAAGTGCTTTAAAAAAAATATGGAGGAGGTCAATGAACATTATGCGTTATAATTTATAATGCAACGAATCATGAATTTGAAGACAAACGAAAGGTGACTCGTTAGAAATACTTTTTATTGATTATTTTATCGGGAGACAATCGAGGCAGCAAACTGCTCTCGGAATTTTCAATTCCCTATAATAAGCGTTTTTTTTTATTTTATTGTGATATGGCTTGTCTAAATTATTGATATGCATCAAATGTCATAAAAATGTTAAGTGCAGATTCTTCAACAGGGTCATCGGTTTTAATTCCAACGAAATGTAAAGAAAACTATTTTTTACCATTTTTACCAATCATGCCATTTTTGTACACTGGCCGACTATTTTAATTTTCTATCAAAATTTAAGGATTGGTGAAAATGACGTCATATTCTGCGGAGTAAGCTGTGTTTAGGCAGCATCAAGGTTCGCTGACAAACAAATGCCGTTGAAACTCCCTACTCAGGTTATGACCAAGGTTCCTATAGAGATTATTACTGTCTCTCTGGAAAGGTTATCCGTAGCGAAAGTTTTCCGAGCAGAATTCGTTCCGATTTGGGTCCAGAGTGAAAAAAGCAAATTTCTACACGCAAAACTTTCGCTACGGATAACCTTTCCAGAGAGACAGTAATAATCTGTATAGCAACCTTGGGTTATGACATGTTTGTTTAAAATTCACTTGGTGGGGGTTTTACTTGTACAAAGCGGGTTCTGATTTTAAAAATATGAACCGACTGAGAATGTACCAGAGTAGGGAGTTTGAAAGGTTTTTGTCAAAGCAGATGGTAGGAAAGTAGAAATGAAATATAGGCAAAGAAACTTACGAATTGCAGGCAGACTTCGTTCCAGGTGGGGTAGTAGGGCTTGCCATAGAATTTGGCCCAAATCCTGAGAAAGTCTGCTCGGTTGGAGTAGACACTTTCCTCGGTGTAGTCGTCGATGCTTTCGAAACTGCCGTAGCCGTACTCGGCCGTGTTTTGTACCTGGTCGATGATCATGTCCTGGAACTCCATCAAGCACGGCTTTTCAAAGCGACAGCCGGTCATGCCGACCACGATCCCCTTCTCCTCGTGATCCGGCCTCATCCTGTTTCAATTTAAGTTAAATTTAAATGATAATATTAAGAGTGAGTTGAAATAAAGTGTTACGCTCTGATGCCGTTGTTGGTCCTGGATCCGTTGTTGATGAAGAAGCTGGGGCAGGACACGCAGAGCAGGGCCGAGAGTTTGATTTCGTCGTAGCTGAGGCATTTCTGCAGGATGAGGGGCGTCTCCTGGTTCTTGGTGCCGACGTTTCTCCAGCCGCCTTGGCCCTTCTGTCCGTCGGTGAGCATGTAGTCGTCGGCCTCGCCCAGGAAGAAGGCGCAGCGTTTGACGAGCAGGCGGTGGATGAAGGCCACCAAGTCCATTTTGGCGTACAGACTCTTCTCGAAGTTGGAGCCGTACTTCTTCTTGTGCTCCAGAAAGTCGACGGCCAAGGTGAGTATGTCCTCGTGGATCAGCGGGTACGACGTCTGCGCATACTCCAGCAGAATCTTGGACACAAATGCGAATTAATTGCAACTCCGTGGAGAGAATAACGAATTACCTTTTCGGTATATATAGTTGACTATAAAGCTGTACTTTACTTTTGTACTTTACTTTACCTTTTCGGTGACGCGTCTGGTGGGGAGGTCGAGGATCTCCCAGAGGATGTCGACGGAGCGAACGGTGGACACGGGGAAGGTGAGGAATTTGTCAGAGACGCTCATGAGCTTGGCCAAAGTGAATTCCGGGATTGGTCGAATGTTGCAGTCTTCTAAATATTTCCTCATAATTTGCTCATGGTCAGTCAAGAGTTTCGAGGTTTCTCCGGCTTCGTCCATTATGGCACTAAGTGGTTTCGTCTGGTTTCGTTTAACTTGATAGCGGTTGTGGAATTGGCAACCAATAATGTCACTTATAGGCGAGTTAGTACAGTTCATCAAGAAATTCTGCAGAATTAAATTATTATTATAATACAATAATAATAATAAATAAATAAAAATTATTAATAAATAATAATTATTAATAAATTATTATTATTGTAGATAGATATGTACAGGGTGGGCTAAATGTTTAAAAGTAGTTACCATATTATTGTTGAGGGTCTGACGAGTTTGTACAAAAATATCACTGTGCTGATATAAAAGAGTTACTTACCACTAAGTTAATGACTAGAGATCGGAAGAAAGGCTCTGTTCGAGTAAGGCATCCCGTTGTTGCTGAGTGAAAACTGAAAACGATGCAGTCGTCGTCGGTCTTTCCGTTTCCTCACTGCACACACACTGAACGCAAGGTCGTGTTGCTATAGCTATAAGTGGATATTGTTATCGCGTGGATACCCGAATGCCTACTCCGAGCGACCGACTCTGCGGCGATTGCTGCTGCACCAAATCATCGCTCTCTTCTACTCCGTCTCCGTCTTGTGTTATTGCTCCGACGTCCTCCAACTTCTATCTCTCTATGCCGCATTCATGCTGTATCGATCCGCAAATCTCAGCACCACTCCTAACCTATATTCCACTATTTATAATAAAAGATAAATTAATACTCAATCCCACCTATGAATGTTTATTTACACACACCGACAATCCTCCACCAATTCTCCAGCAGCAGAGAGAAAAGAGAACTGCGGCAAACAGGATATCTTGATCCTGACGAGAAACCCATGTGCTCAAGGTTCACCATTTCCACAGACACAAATGCGCAATATGCAAATCTCATGCACAACTTGACCCTCAATAATCATTTCTCATTCCCATTCTCAAATCTTTCCAATATAATGTTTTTAAAAAAGGGACATAAATAGGCACATAATAAATGAGCTCAACAGAAAAGTCATTAATTTCTGAAATTATAGAATTTTCCTCAAAATTGGGCCGTTTTCATTTTCTTTAAAAATATGCATGTTTGTTCAGTTGTCAATTTGGCGCCAAGAAGAAATAGAAACCCTGTCGGTTTAGCGTCCTTGACTTTGGATGTTTTTTGTTGGAATGTGGAGAATGTGCAGGATTCGGGTTTGTCTGCATGGCGGAAGGAAGATTAACGTGAGCTGACTGCATCATCTGCAGTATCCTCGTAGGTAATCCCTTCTTGGTCTGCACTCGGTCCGATGCAATAAAAATGTTTCATTCTCAAATCCTCCTCCGTGAGCATCCACCAAACTCACCTTGCCCGAATCTAAAACGGATCTCACATGCAATCCTCAATCCACGATTAATCGCCCTTCACATTCATTCTAAAGGCAAATAAGACAAGATAGTCCGATATGCGTTAAGTATCGATAAGTGTAACCAAGGTAGCTTGATATGGCAACCGCTGTTACAAGGTATGGTTTTATTCCGCACCGAAAACTACTTAAATCCAGTTACGAGGAATCACAATAAAATCGGACTAGTGCATCCAAGACTTTGGGGTTAATTCCCCCAAAAGTGGTTGGTTTTCCCTCGGTCATCTCCATACCTTGTGACAACAGTTACCATATCAAGCTACCTTGAGTGTAACGGCGTGAGACGTGAGTTGGAAATTGTGGAGGGCAGAGAATCAATATTATAGCGTTATTTTTCTTTGGTATTGCGTATTTCCATTGCAGCAACATTCTGCCATCCAGCATCTACCACCGAGGCCACTCCCATCAACATTACTAAGCCTGATGCAATCATTTATCACTCATTCAACTTTAGTTTCCTATTTTGCACATTTTAGAAATCTTTAGTCATTTCAGTTTTATACGTCTTCGAAAGGCAAAATGCAATAAACGGATGTAAAACAGTAGCGCGCAGAGACCGTGCTCTGTGGAACCCAATAGGCTCAGTTAATACACCCAACACCCGACTACCAAACAACCGACCACCCGACTACACCCCACCCGACTACATCCCACCGGACACCCGACGCCAAAAAAACCTTTCCCGCCCGACACCCGACTCCTTTCCCACCCGACGATCCTCAAAAAATTTAATAATCCAAAATATCCTATTTACAAACATGAATTGAAGTAAGGACAAGTAAGAAACGCAAGGAACGTAGACTGTTGTCATGGTTCCGTACCAGGTACATCCGTAGACGGGGTCAGATTTCACTCAAAACCCGGAGTAGGGAAATACGTGCAAACAAATTAAATCAGGAGTAGGGAACTGCACGTAAAGCAATTACACGCATTTCCCTACTCCGGGTTTTGAGTGAAATTTGACCCCGTC
>JABASH010005742.1:0-11586 GCA_019776445.1 Tomocerus maximus | reverse complement strand
TGAATTAAATGTCCTAAGTAAAATAAATCCAAATAAATATCGGAAATTCGAAAGATAAATATATTGCAATTACTTTGCTATATATTTAATTGCCATAAACACTCCAAGCTTCCATCATCTCCTACACATATTATATTACATCAAATGCTAACTTTCGTTTTTGAAGATTTTAAGATATCATTTTAAGAAGGGAGTCTTAAATTGTTTATAGTAAAGCGCATATAAATCGGTTTAAAATATTTCAATGTAGGACAAAATACACATAAATTGTTAGGAATGTGATTTTTCCACGGGAATCTGAAAGAAAATCCGTCGAGTAGGATGAATTTATTTTGAATGATATCATTCAAAATAAATTAGCTATAGAAAATATTAGAACATTATTTGGGCTATTTTAGTACTGCAAATCCGCTAAGCGACACAGAAATGGACTGTAGGTGGTAGATTGTCAATAGTCAATGTTGTCATAGATAACAACAATACCACTTGTCAAATTATTTTTTCTGTCTAAACTCTAGATTTCCAGGCCAAAGAGTTGGCAATTTCCAAATTACGAGTTCAGATGAACATAGATTAGAAAATGATTGATTGATAAGAATATTTGTGACGTTTAAATTGGCAGTAGTGATTAGTTCTTCCTTCGGATCACACTATGGCGGATCCAAATGAGAAAGATAACCCAGAAAAGCGACCCCCTTTGAAATTGTCATTTGACACAACAGATTTGTATAATTTCGATTTTGCGAATAGTCTTCCTAGGAAATTTGCTGAGAATTACAACACAAACGGGATGCCGCAAGTACCGGAGTTGACCATCACGGCAGGAAGTAGCAAAATTACCAAAGTGCATGTACCTAAATTACCCCCGAGAATGATGAACATTGGGATCCCCCGTATTTTTCAACTGAACAGTCCAATCAATGAAACGAGCGAAGAGGACGCACCGATAAAGCCACATGAATCTGCAGATGACATTGAAACAAACTCCCTTGAGTTGTTTTCATTCCCAGAACCTAAAGTACCCCCACCGCCACCGAGGAAACATGATCATCAAATACCTTCGGCAGCACCGGCGGGCCGACGGGCTTCGGGACCCGGAGTACATTCTTCACAGCATAAAATCAATCACAATCTGACCAAGGAGATCGTCATAAAAAGTGATATCATGTCTGAGGAGGAAATGAAAGTTAGATTCCATTCAGAGAGGGATGTTTTCCACAGAGCTCATGGGTTATATCCAATTGACACCGAGGAAGAATCGGATTCAAAGCCATCCTATAATCTGAGTCTTCTAACTTCAGTAAAAGACCAAGAGCCAACCAAAAAAAATTCTCTGTCCCCGGAAAAAGAAGCTCGGATTTTAAACTGGATGTCAGGAGGAAAATCTGTTTCGCCATCATTACCCCAACCAACTTCGTTGAAGAAACATCAAATGAAATTGCAGAAGAGTGACAATCATTCGGAAGGCCTGAATGTAGTGCTAGATAATTCAGATCTGTCAATAACGAAAAGCGAAGTGCTTCAATTTTCGAACAAGTTGCTATCATCTCAAGACAAAAAGGTAATGCCTAAAAGTTCTGTGGAGATTCGAAACGATTTAATGCTAACAAGAAGTGCACAGGAAGTTCCACCAGAAAAAGTGATTTCAGTCACCAGCAGCACCAAACAAAAATCTGGAAAGTCAACTTGGCCAGTATTTTCAGAATATGAAACTGAAAAGGTCATTTCGCTTACTCGTGGAGTGAATATCACCGGAAATAATTTGCCTACAAAAAGTACTTTGAATATATCTTACGGTAGTGTCTTGCCAAATAAAATTGCACTTCCAAAACATTCCACTTCTGATTTGGATAATATTGATTCAGAGAAATTAACATCCAAGGCACAGGAAAATATCCCTGACTCCACTTCGCCAAATCTGGATTCGGAAACCATCCAAGAAGATAGAAAATCCGAAAAACTAGTCGCTCTTCGTGATGATATAACTGAAAAGTTAGTGACCACGCTTTCTAGTAACACCTCGGGAACCTTGCCACCGGAGAGCATACAACTAGCCAAAGGGATATCTGAAAGATTATTATCACAACTGCCTAAAAATATTTCTCAAAATCTGATATCAGAAATCCATGGAGAACTTTCCGAAAAATTTGCGCTTCCATCGAGTGAAGTTGAGAGTGACCTCGATCCTAAAATATCCAGTTCATTTATGAAAATTCTTCCGGAAGCGCGTCAATCAGCAATGCAACTCCAAAAGCGAAAATCAGATATGTCAATTTTACCGATAGGAGTTACAGCAGTAGCGACTACCGAAGAGCAACCGAATAGGAATATCACAGGTTTAGGGGAACATTTAGATACATATTTGACTAAAATGCTTTCACAGTCACAATTTTCTTTACCTGAGTCCGCAGCATCGTCTTCCAGAAGGGAAATCATCACCGCCCCTTCCAGTGTGTCATGTAGTATTGCTAAAGTTTCTTCTCATGTCATAAAACGGGAAAAGATTGCCGATTGCGAATCTTCTGTAAGAATAACAGAAATGCCGATCTCTAAGGTGAATGAAATTTGGAATTTACAATCGACACAGCAATTTTCGGACGATATTGCACGATCTGTTAATCCAATTCTCAGTGAAAATCAAGAATCAGATAAACGCATGCTGGAACCTAGTAAGAATATTATTGAATCTGTAAGGTACATTGAAAATCAAGAATCAATGAAACCTAGCGAAATTGACAATACACAATTGGTCAACTGGCCGGAGCAGACAGACCAATCAGCCCAAGAGTTAGTCAGTGAAAATAAGAATTCTCTGAGGCGAATACCCAGCGCTATTGACACTATACAACTTGTGAAAGAAAAACCTGGAAGTGAAAATCAAGGACTCCCTACAATCCCAAGTATCATTCAAGCTGCACTATCTTCCAAACGAATATCCAATGAGATTAATGATGAGTTAGTGAAACAAATTCCCAGGTTAAGTCAAGAATCGGAAGAAGGAATACCGAGTGAAGTTAACGAATCTAACTTAAAACGAATTCCCAGTAATATTATTCGGGATGTACAATCTTTAAAACGAATACCCAGCATTGTCATTCAAAATGTACAATCTGCAAAACGAATACCGAGCAATGTTGTTCAGGATGCGAAATCTTTAAATACGAATACCCAGCAATATTATTCAGGATGTGCAATCATTAAAACGAATACCCAGCAATATTATTCAGGATGTGCAATCATTAAAACGAATACCCAGCAATATTATTCAGGATGTGCAATCGTTAAAACGAATACCCAGCAATATTATTCAGGATGTACAATCGTTTAAACGAATGCCCAGCAATGTTATTCAGGATGTGCAATCTGAAAACCGAATACCACGCGAAAATCTTAAATCTGCAGAGCAAATTCCACCTACCATTCAGAATGAAAGTTTTGTCAATGGAACCTCCAGTGAAAATGTGAAACGAACGACAATTGACATTCGATCTACAATTTCCAGCTTGGCTGTTATGGGAAATCCAAGTAATTTTGGGCTTGACCTTGAAAATCCTTCAGCTCAAAGTGGTTTCATCACCCGAAGACTTCCCTCTGGTGTTACTATAAATTTTAAGTCGCTACCTCAGCGTAGTTTCGTGTCTGTATCTCGATTACGTAAGTATCAAGGAGATGAAGATTCATTGGTCAGTCAAAGAACTCTTGAAGACCCCTCTCAAAAAGAAAGTCAGTTAGCAATCGAATCTGTTGGTGGGAATTCAGTTGTCTCCAATGATAAACCGGAGTTATCCCCCAAAGCGTCTTCTGTAGCCTTTTCGCAAACTTCTACTGTCGATTCGGAAGAGCAAAGATTGAACACAGAAGTGATTCAGGACCTGATTACTCGTTTTGGGAGCAACGCAGTTCTCAAAGATCTCTTTGGATTTAGTAGTAAAGGAGACGCTAATCTCGTGGTCTCGGAAAGTGCATCAGATATGCCAACTATCGACGAGGAAGACGAAGAGGAAGTTTCAGACAGCAAATTTTCAATCGTAGCCCACAGAGGGTCACTCCAATCCAATCCTTCAATATCAGAGGATTCTGATGAGGGAAGTTTCTACCAATCCAGGGCTCAGAGTATCATGGAAGTCGAGACTCGCATGACACAAGCCCCAAGCAGTTCCACAGTTTCTAATACTCGATTGGCACAACCGAATACAACTCAGGAAGCATCCTATCGAAAGCTGACAGACCACATGGTCGATATACTAACAAAGGTCAAATATTGGGAAACCAAATAACTTATTTTTTAGACCGGTAGGTAGTTCATTAAATTATATTATCTTTACAGGTTGAGAAGAAGATCGAAACTATTGATGACCATTTGGTTAAAATAACTGAGGAACCGAAACAGAGTCCGTCAACACCGAAAAAGAGTCCGTCCACACCGAAAAAGAGTCCATCCACACCGAAAAAGAGTCCATCCACACCGAAAAAGAATCTGTCAACACCGAAAATTTCTAAGGCACCCAGTGCCATTGGTAATTCGCAAGGACCTGTCCAAGGAATATCCATTGTCAGTCAGATATCAATTAAAGAAACACCCAGTCACGGATCTTCAAAACAGAATAGAAAATCTAGAAAACCTGTTCAGGGATCTTCGAGTAAAACTACAAAAAGTAAGAAAGCCAACAATGAAGGAGAAATTCCTGGGAAATCAAAGAAAAACAACGCAAAGCCACCAAATCCGTCAGCACAGGAATTGGCAAACATGCCGAAAGGTAGAAAAGCTAATCTTCGTCGGCAACCAATAGCTGATCCTGCTTTTAAGTATCAGAGAAACTTCATCCAAGAAAACATCCAGAGGGTCAGTGGAGCCCGACCGAATTCTACATCGAGCCGCTACCCATTCTTGCGAGGTGGAACTTTTAATGGTACAAATAGCAGAGAATACCTCGGGCTGAGTGATCGACAGATCTCCGAGTTCCTCCTCAACAATTTCCCAATCACCACCACCACTGTGGCTGAAATGGTGCACAAACCTCTCTTCGCCAATGACCATGAGATCCGCAAAGCTGTTCATTCTGAGTTGGCAGCTTTGCTGGAAACCAGTCATCATCCAGGATCAACGGGACACCAGCACCAACATGCCAAGGGAAAATCCATCCCAAATAAAAGTCCATATCTCGGACAATAATCCAAGACCAGAATTTCCATATAAATTTCCACTAATATTAAATTTAATGTGCTAGACATATGCCCAAAATTCTTGTTATTGACCAATCACAGTTGTAACAAACGAATTTCGCACTGTGATTGTGATACGTATCATATTTCTTAAGATCTTTAAGATTCTTAAGTATGGCTTAATGTGCTATAGGAGCCTAATTGTTGGAAAATGAACTTTGAATAAACATCCTCCGAAAAACAAATGATTAAGCATATTATTCGGATTTTACTATCAAAGTGAAGTGCATGATTGATTTCTGTTGCCAAATATACTTCGCATTATCGTTGTGTCCTTGCAGTAAACAGTGACCCTTACATATTTAATGATATTTTTCAATTTTCCGGCTCAGAATGCTACGAATTATCCTAAATGACACGAAAACCAATGTATTCTTGATTGGCATGTTTTTCTCCTGTTTTTCGTGTCTGTCGCATACATTTTTACTTAAATCGGGAAAACTCCCGTGTCTCACACTCTCACTTCGCTGTCGGTGAAGGAAGACCTTCTCAAACTTTCAAGCTTTCTCAAACTTTCAAGCTTGTCGAAAACTTTGAAAATGAACAATCTGTTCAAAATTTATTTAGCATTAACAACGGCTTATTTTATATCTGCCGCAGGGAATAATTATCATGAAAATAAGTTTGCATTGAAGAAGCCCTTCCAAGTAAGTTTGTCATCACTGTTTCATTTATCCTGATTAAAGGATAATTTCAAAAGCAATCTTGTTTTAGGATTGGAATTCAAAGAATAATACAAAAAATATTTCCGTTCCTGCTACCCCTCTACCAAAAGCGTGTCGTTTTGTAAATATTTATATCTTCAATGTGACGAATCCTGATAATATAACTGAACAAATTAAACCTGATTTGGTTCAAGTGGGCCCTTACCGATACAAGTAAGATCTAGTGGAACTATTTTCCAAATAATATTTGAAACATTTAAATTATTGAATTTCTGTTGTTTAGGATTAGCCTAGTTGCCCCTTCGGACAGCAAACAACGATCTTACAAATACGTTAAGAAATACCTTTTCATTCAGGATAAAACGACTAAGAATGAGTCAGACAGAGTCAACATTCTCAACATTCCTTACATTGTAAGACATTATTGAACAGCTCTTTAAATTCCTTGTAAGACTAGGCAAGATCTCTGAATCTGAAACGTGCTTTGGGGTGTTCAAGGCTATTAATGTTTAAGTCCCCAAATGTATTATGAAAAACTTGTGCAAAAATGCAGAGACTGGTGCAGGCGATTGCTCGTGCTGGAGAAACGTATCGCTCGAATGGAAGTGAAATCCAAAAAATTATGGCTGCAATTAATTCTTCGATAATTCTTGAAGGTGTGACCGTGGCTGAAATCGTGACTGAAGGAATTGACGTCAATGGATTATTCCAAAAGTTGCAAAATGTTAATACAAGTATTTTGGAATACCCGAAGGAATTGGATGGTGGGATTTACTACGCTTTTCCTGAGGCAATCATTTTAATTTACTCCAGATGAAAGATGAAATCATATCTCGCAGGAATAGTTGAACAATGTCATTACGTAATTATATCATCACTCTGCAGGAGATCGACGTAGAAATATTCAAATCGGAAGGAGCCAAAAGAGTGTACAATATAGAAAGCATAGCGAAAGAGAAGTACGAGCTGGGATGTTGGAAAGACCGCAAATGCAACAGCATCAATGGAACAGATGGATTAGTGCTGGATAAGCCATTCGGGACAATATTTAACAAAACGAGACTTTTGAGCATATTCTACCCCGACCTCTACAGATCAGTCAAACTTAATTTCAGTGACGAAATCAATGACGTGTATGTTTACGTTTTGGCAAGCGATTTATTCCAAGGATCGACAAGTCATAAGAATAATTGTTTTTGCGCACATCCAAATTGTTTCCTAATGCCTGGCGCTTTTGATGTGTCTCAGTGTAAAAACGGTATTTCATTACTTTTTTAACAAAAACATTGCCGCAGACAGAAAATATTCTGATATTTTAATTGCAGTGACAACATTTATTTTTAGGGTTTCCTTTGGTCTACTCATTGCCCCATTTTCTGAATGCAGACGAAAACTACAGTAAAAAATTTAATGGATTACGAGCAAAGAAAGGAGAGCACGAGTCATTTTACCGAATCGATCCAGTAAGACCTGTTATGTACCTCGGAAATGTTTTGATTCCATTTTAGCCTATAGTTTGTAGGATTCTGCCAGATCGAAAAAAAATTGTTTAGAAAATGAGTTAAAAGTGCTTAAAACACAATCGCTCGAATTTGATTGTATTTTGAAACTTTGTAGGTGACTGGCGAACTGCTATTTCAGATCAGACGACTGCAGCAAAATATTTGGCTTAAATCTGTTGTAAGCTCTTTGAACAATTCTGATTATGTTTACAAATCTAAAGGATTGGAGAACGTCATCTTCCCATTTCTCTGGACTGAGGAGGTAGGTTTAGCTCTCTTGAATATGGCACATGAATATTCGCCCATTAATTATTTCCCATCCTCAATTGACTTTCATGATTCGAATTATAATGTTAATGAGCATTTGCTAGGCACGACCAGGTTTCGGATGACTGACAATAAAATCGACTGTTTTTCGCTTTATTGTTTGTGTCAAATAGACGTACGAATTGATGGAGAGGACGGAGAGGAAAAACAAAAGCTCTAATCCAGGAAGTCCTGCACCGAAAAACAACAGTTTCTGTCACTGTGCGTGTGATTCAAGCAAAAACACTTCGGCCGATTATTTTCATTTTCCATCCATTGTTTACTGGCTGTCCATTGCATTACCCTTTCTGCTCTTCACCACTAATTGGATTTCTATTGGATGAAAATGACACTTTTAGGAATCAAGAATTAAATACAAAGCTGAGACTTCTTGGAACTTATCCTAGCGCAGACTGAATACTCGATTTACGAGGAAACTACTATTTTATGCCAAAGTTTAATTTGTTAATTTATTATTCTTAAAGATGAATAATGATCTGCCGGTGCTAAATTTTCTGATTACTGATACTTTATTTTAGTGACAGTTCCAAATTAGTTTCGGTTGCTTCCATGCATACAAAATTACTCGTTGCTCTAAAATCCGTCCTATACTACGACCTACGACTTTGACATTATGGCATTAGACACGACATCCATTATATTTTACATTTAAGAAAATTCATTCCCTCTACCGCAACTGAAAATTTCCACTCTGCAGTTCGTTTCTCATCTCTTAGTTTACTATTAATTACAAACAAAAATGGATAGAAATTCAGAAAAAGCTCCAATTATTTGCGAGCACTACGAAGCTTTCGCTATGGACCTTCAGGCTCTTTATGGAAACCAGGCCGGGCATGTCAGTCCTCACTTAACAATGTCGGATGTTGTGGCTATTTTCTTACGCTGCGTCCTGTAAGTCTTATTTCAACAAAGCTATTGCAATCTAGTGACCATTTTATTGAGATTGAGTTGTCGGTTCTTATTTTTGCAGGTGCTGCCTTGCCCCTGTTTTGGAGTAGATTGAAATTAGAAAGTTCTTAATTTTAGTAAAGTATAGTTTTAAAATTAATTAATTGAAATTTTTATCGCTTTAATAAAATTTCCTTTTAATTGGAGATCACAAAACAAAAACCAATGAACCATTTATTAGAATATTTTCCCCGTCTGCATTATCTTACACACAGTTGGATCCAAATTTAAAAATGAGCAGACATATTTGGCATGTTCGGCAGTAGAATTTGAATTATTTTCGTTGGAAATCCGAGTTTTTGATGACTGCAATTCTATTGATGTATCTGGTTTCTGATTTCCTATATTTCCTAGTGAAATAGAAATTTTCGTTCCTTCTTTCTGTGGAAGGTCTGAATTATTTGTGCTGTTGTTTGGAACCGGAGTACTCGTAAGCGATTGGGGTGTAGTGGTTTTTAGTGCAGAGTTCTGTTCCCCGTCATCAAGCATATCTGTTAAACAAACAGATAAATGTAATAATATTCAAGGTGCTTTGAATAACATTATAATCTTGGAATTGTGATGAATCTTAATTTTTACCAGATTGGATGTCAGGGCAGTCAATGCACCATCTTCGTAAAATTGAGCTTTGTTCGTTGTTCGCGCATTGTTCTTTAGCTTCGACGATACTATTGTAAATATTCTCCGTTTCCCCACATCTCGAAAGTAAATCTGAACTTGTAGTTAAATTGTCGGGAGTCTGAACACATTTTCCTTCGTAGCAAGTAAAGTTTTCAGGACCACACCTTTACATAAATGAATTTTAGTAAATCTTTAAATTTTGTGTAGAATATATGTTTTAATTTTCGCACATTAAATTCTGGCGAATCCAAAAATAAGTTTTCTCAACAGATGAAAAAACAGCCCAAGCTTCGCCTTCGGGATCAGATAAAAGTCCTCCTGTCATCAAACTAGCCAAATACCAACGATCGTTCTGTTTGAAAGACAGACCTGAATCTAGGTCTACGCATCTTTTAATTGGCAGCTCTGAAATCATAAAATTATCAACATACTTATCAATACCTATTTTTAGATGATATCCGTGAGAATAGTTTGTCATTCATACCGTAATCTTCATGGTTTACAGCGGTCAGCGGAGTTTTCTGTTTTAAATCCGTGGAACAGTCTCGATCTAACGGGTAGTCGTAAAGTACCACGGGATTTTTGTACAAATGCTGAAAACCACCGTTGTTTCCAAACCCGGCTTTTAAAACCGGAGCAGAAATAATCGATGAAAAGTTCTCGGCTGGAGCTATACTCCAGCCACGGGAAAGGCAAATTGGTCTGACATACGCGTTAAATAGAAGAGGTTGTTTTAAGTGGATTACGGCAATATCGAAGGCTGAGTACTTTCTGTAAGACCTGTAGTGCGGAGTTATGCTTTCCACCTGAATGTCACAGATTTAAGTCTAATTTTAAGTACTTAAATAGAATTAACTTTCGAAAATTATAGTATCGCGGGTTCCCCGAATGAAGTTAAGCTTATTTTTAGTCAAGTATTAAATACTTAAAGTATGCCCAATCCTTTTAGCAATTATCTGTATTCGCATACATGATAATAATGTGTGTAGACATCGGCTTCCCGTAGGTCATCTGACGATACACCAACCCCAACAAGAAACTCAGAAGGTCTAATCGGAAGAACTTTTGAATTTGTGGCATCCTTCTTGGCATTTGTTGTGTAGTTCCAAAAGTGTCGACCACCTTGTCAGTGTGATACAATTTCATACACAATCATCCTTTATTTGAATTTTTGTGTAATTATGAGAGAGAGATGTAGAAAGTTATCTAATGTCTAGTTCAAATTATGTAATAGTAAATAGGAGGCAAAAGCGTTCGTATTTTATAGCAAAAATAATTAAAACTTAATAGAGAGCTTATCGTTTACAGATTTGCTTTTCTTACTCATAACAACCGTGGAGGGCCCAATTATGTAACCCGATTTCCAGAGTACCCAATTGGCACAATCAGCTTTAGACTTCCGAAATATTGAAGCCATCCACGGTACTTCTGTCCGCACATCGCCAAAAGAGGAGTTGTCAATTGTACCACACTCTTCCGCATCTGGAATTCAAATGGCATATTTTTTCAAGTCGTTTATGCAAACTGGTGTCTCTGAAAGTGTATTTATTGAAGTTACGTTCCGGTCTCTTACCAAAAGAAGATTGAACATGCACAACTGCGTAGCAAATCAAAATAAACTGACGCAGAATTGAATAATTTATAATAACAGGATTTGCCATTTTTTCTAAATATTGTTTTCACAAACCTAAATTTAATAAACACGACTGATCACTGCTAACAGACAGACCTAAAATTACACTTTACTTATCTTTATTTTTTGGTATATAACTCCTAAAAGACAAATCAATGAGACTGGGTAAGAAGATTCATGGATTTAATCGGAAGACGAATCCCCTAATGGCATCATACATAGAGAAGCATAAATTCTGGGACAGCGAAGTAATTAAGTATTATAATCATTTGGGAATTGTCATTAACAAAACCTCATCTTTCAATTTGGTACACACACAATTACCCAAGTCATTATTACAAACTACTAATTGACCACTTGATTAGCGATATCAGTCCAAGCAAAATGAACTACCTATAGTTGACAGCAGCAAGCACTTAGATAACAGTAATGCTTATGCCAAGTATTTACTCTTGGTTTTCCAATTTCGAAATGGTGACCTTATATCATTACGCACATAAAATTATAGTAGTTAGTGTTAGATTAGCTCGGAGGCGTGGCGAACCTGTCAACATAAGATCCCTTTTAATTAAATTCACTCACCCACGTCTCCGAGCTGATCTAACGCTGTATTAACCTAAACTGATGGATGGGGCGGGTGGGGCCGGTAGGGCGGATGGGGCCTTTT
>JABASH010005741.1:0-11591 GCA_019776445.1 Tomocerus maximus | reverse complement strand
ATGAGGGGCTGGGACGAGAAACGGGGAACCTAGAATTTTATTTATAACATTTTATAATCCATAGTTACGAAAGCTATCAATTTTAAGGAAGGGGGTTATTGGGTTATAGTAGTCCAAATATTGTCAACCCTTGAATTAGAATTATCGATGTCACTGTGCTGCACTTTCCGTTCTAACTTTTTCGAGATTTTGTGAAAATTGGAGTGACCGTCAAAAAGGCTGGAAAATTGACCATTTTCGATTCGATGAAAGTTAATTGGTATAGAAGCTAGACCACTAATACGATTCCAATAACGATTCTGAAACTTTTCCAAAATAAAATTGTTGCTACACAGGGTTGATTCGAATAGATGGAAATCGGGCAGCTCATACCTCGTAGTAAAATTGCACTTCTTCCCATCGTTACCAAAAATTTTAAATGTAAAATCAGAGAAAAATTATTTCGTGATATTTGAAAAACGTACAGATATAACACAATATTGAGGGAGCTAGAAGAAGAATGCTCACTTTCAGTTTCAATTTTCGTTAACAACGGAAATATCAATTTCGAAAAACAAAATAGCCGAATTCCAAATTAGAGTTCGGCTTAAAGAAAGGGCAGGCAAATCAGGCTAATTACGTACGTGTAATAATAATAATGAATGTGCTAGCCATTACTGTGCAGCAGACTTCGACAGCATAATACACAGTAAATATGGACATCCATTATTACACACTCGTATTGTATTAGCCTGATTTGCCTGCGCTTTTCTTCAGACGTCAGCTACCTTTAATTTGGAATTCGGCTATTTTGTTTTTCAAAATTGATATTTCTGTTGGCGACGAAAATTATAATTGTAAGTGAGCATTCTTCTTCTATATAGCTCCCTAAATTACCATAAAAAGAGGAAAGAATATGATGACGAGCTCCTTCTTTTGAATTTGTATTTGCAGCTTTAAAAAATATCTTCAAAATGGGCTTTCATTCGTCTTAAAAATCTTTGGGGATTTTGAAAATTGAAAAAAACCATATTACTGTACGGTTAGCCGATTTCCAGGAATCCTTTTCGCTCAAAGTCCTCACACCTCATTACATTGAGTTGAGTACAAAAAGATTCAAACTTCTTTTTTTCATCATATTAGACATTTAACTCCAAAACGGGTATACTGAAAAATATCTGGTTTTGCCCAAAGGTTCATCCCATATTCAGGAGGGTAGCAAGTTGCCAACTTTCCCACAATTAATTTTATTTGCCCTGCCATCCATATTTAGACATCCCACCAAAAAATGAATTTTTTTTTTATTTTAAACCTGAACTTTATAGGTCATAATCGTGAATTGTTAGAAACTTGCGACCCTCCAGGATAGTATATTTTTAATCTAAAGCCCACACAAAAACTCGGGAAGTAATAAAACGAAATGTAGACTGTATATTTTGGTTGTCATTTGAATTTCTTAAATCTCAGGGACTGTCCCCTTAATATTGGATAGGATTTTTAGCTTTCGTATCTATGGATTATAAAATGTTATAAATAAAATTCTAGCTTCCCCGTTTCTCGTCCCAGCCCCTCAATTGTGTCTTGTCAACATAAAGATGAAAGTAATAAGTTCAATTTGTGACATATTGTCCTGTTTAGCACCATTATTATTTACTATCAATATTTTCAGCTAATGTCAACAGATATTATAACCCTTGTTTCAGCTGTCTGCATATACAGATATAGCAAGAAACTGAAAGGAGACGAAATTCATGAAAATATTCAATGGTTATTCAGAGCTTCAACTTCTTTGTATGATTTTACTATATCTGTCTGTCTGCCCCGAAGTCTGTCCCTTTTCCCAATAACTTTCTAACTGATTAAGTTACAAGAGTTAAACTTTTTGTGTGTCACCTAGAGTTCAATAAGACGACTGAGTTTGTAAATGGGGAAAATCGGACACACCCCTGAGTGGGGGAGTGATTTAAAAACTAAAAATGAGTATAACTATAATTCTGCTCATCCTAGAAAGTGAGATAAATAGCTCATTTCGATAGCTGATAGGTCTTTGAAAATACATGTGGCTTATTTTAATTCATTGATGTACTTATCTGTATTGAAGCTCCTCTGCATTTACATCCGTTTTGCAGTGTTTTTTTTTATTTGGGATGTGTTTTTCAAGTACAAGCACATAGCTTGTATTTTGTATGAATTAATATGCATGATCGCGTAACATTTTTAATATATTCCGTAGATAGCATAGCACCATAATTTATTTTACCAACAGAACTGTACATACACTGAACATTTGACACTCTATAAATGTCAATTCTTTACTAACTGGCAAATATAAAGTATGGTATAACAGTATAAGTAGTAATAATATTACCTTTCTCTATAGGAAATCATTTTACGACAGGTAAACTGCATCCATTTTCGTGTAGTACATGTTTAACATATTAAATTAAGTACCGGAGTATCACAAATTATCGCAATTAGTAAATACAGATAACACTTTCATATACCTGTATAACTACAAATTGTTTATGGCATTTTCTGGTGTATAGATTCCATGCGTACAGTCATCGCTAGTCTCAATTGTAGCCTGTCGTCTAGAGAAGCTAGAGCTTAGATCAGATTTCCTTTGTATTTCCTGTCAAGAGGACATTTAGTTCCGATTTTGCGGTGGCGCTGCTATCCGGGAAAACTTTTACCTTAGCTTAGACTGCGACTGCATACAAATAGAACAAATAGTGCGTACTTACATGTTTTTAAAAGTATTTTTATTCATGATGGTTAATAACAAAGAAGCCAGAATAATAATTAATTGTCGTTTTATTATCGTGGTTTCTTTAACACATTATGACTAAGAATACAATATCACTTGATATCTAATGAGAACAATATTGAAGTAACTGTAAAGTTTATCAAAGCACCAACTACTAATATGATTAGCGAAGACAAGCATACAAAGTTAAACTCATTCAAATTTTCAATACTTTACGGCTATTTGGTTTGTATTCTACTTTTGCTTTGGTATCTTCTGCCTCGTTAATTTCATTTGTCTTATTAATGCAAAATATCTTTACTACTTGTCTTACAACAAAAATCTGGATATTTTCAGAATGTCTTTCGTCGCCACATCCACAAATAATAATGCCACAAGTTTTTATATAAGGTATTAACAAAGCTTCTAATGATGCCACATAATTTTGCCATTTTCTAATTGTCCCCCAATGATTATCCATAAATTTAATTATATAAACCACCAGTGAGAGTAGTTCTTTTGATGGATACATTAAACCTCCCCTGTCTTGTAGTCTAATAAACCTATTCAACTCGCTATCTCTGTCTGAATCAGAAAGTTTGGTCCACGCATACTTACATGAATGTTTATTCTTAATTGCCATTACACAAAATCCAGCGATCATAGAAGCTCCAGCGGTTTCAGCGTTTATTTCTGAAAGGACTAAAAGGAATCGAATTATCATGTTATGATTTCAAAATTGTAATAGTTGGACAATATAATAATGTGAGATTTTTATCCTGTTGACATAAATATTAGGATTTGAACTTACGCGTTAAATTTTTCAATGCATCCACGTCAGATTTCATAGAAGGGGATAATTTTGAAAAATTCATTTGCTCATTTACAACATTTCTTTCTGTCATTTGGATTTCACTAGTTTTGCCTACGTCAACATTGCAGTTATTTGATCCAGAAATTATGCCGACTTTTAATATCTTCTGAAGCGAATAATGAGCTGTAACAACGTCAGTCATGTCGTTACAACCATTCATTTGCCGAATACAGCTGAATAAAAATTCTATGTTGTCGCTAGAAAACTTCCGGGGCAGAACGAAATGAAAACCGATATTTAACAAATACCTACATAATTGTAACCACAATTTATATTAGAAATGCAATAAAGTAAGCAGATGTAGATATATATATAGATATATATGTTAGATACAATTAATTTTAAATGTAAGGTAAATAATTCTTTACCGTATACAATTAACTGTCGATAATGTTGTGATACGTATAGCTTCATCTGTATTTGGTGTTAAATACTGCTTGGAATTCTTTACGGGCTTCTTAGTTCGTTTATTAAGAACAACTGGTACCGATTTTTTCCATGCATCTAAATATTCAATAAAGTCATTTTCAAACCAATCCAAACGTTTGTCTCCAATCAACCAATAATGAGCTTTGTCTCCGCTATAACTTCCACTTTGGCCTGACGAATTTTTCACATCGTGAAACTAGTTAAAAAAAATAGCAAATAATAGTAAGATAATTCAGTGGCAACTTTTACAAAAAAGATTAAAACTATCGTAATAATGTAACTTACATCCCACCACTTCTTCATTACTTCCATGAACTCAATTGTACCAGCTATATCCTTGAATCCGTCAACATTTTTCTCCTGCAACAATTTGAGAGATGAAGTTACATCTGGAGAAAATAACTTAACTGCCCTTTTTACGTTCATCTTTTCAAATGATGATGGGAATAACATTTTCCTGGTAAGGCACCGAACTGGTTTGATGGTCATGTTTTGCTGCACTTCACTTAATTTTACGAGACAATCCTTGTTAATATGCTGGCTATTATTTTTCATTTTTCTACTGAGTAAATTGTTTCTCACGTTCTTAATAACATGACTGTAATCGTAGCTTAAAAATAATGGCCTTTCAGGATCACAGATATGAGGAATAGAATAGTGTACTGTTGTACTCTGACACAATTCTTTAAAGGCACCAACATTTACAGAACTGTTATCTCCGACTAGACGAACAACAGTAAATCCTAATTTTTCAACTTCTTGAACAACATGTGTAAGGAGTTTAGTAAGACTTTCACTTTTCAGACATTTTACGAAGAAGTAAGCCACTGGAATGATATAATTAGTTGACAAGCCCTTCAATAAGAACGCAAGCAATTTGTTTGCAACCTTTTCAGTGTTGGGTAACACCCCGCCATAATCCTCGGTTCCTATAATGGTATCTGCGTGCTTGACGTACTTTACCAATGGTTTGACAGCCATTTCATCGAATTGAAGACTTGCGAATGTCTCAACAGCAGTTAAAGATTGATACTCTAAAGATAAACGTTCCTTGATTAGGTCAGTCACACCACATTGCAGCTTGCTTGAACCAACATATTTTCGTAACGTCGTCTTATGAGGAAGTTTTAGAAGTCCAATATTTCTTACATGGCCATATCCTTTTGGAGATTTTGCTTGCCAAATAATGCATGCTCGTATGATGGGTTCTGTCCATAGAATTCTTTTTTTTTCATAATTTTTTACTTGTTCGACAATGAACAAGGCACGTATGTGGGATTCTTTAGCATCACCCTCAATTTTATTTACCATATCGGTTAATGGGCTACTTTTTCGTTTCAACTCTTGAATTTCTTCCTTCAATTTTTCAATGGTTTTTTGTAATCGTTCATTTCTTTTGGAGTATCGATTCAGAAGAGTAACTGCGTTAGGATTCATAGCTTTGTTCCATAACGTCTTTTTGACATCTGGGGTTACTGAGTTTGTTTGTTCGGTATTATTTTCTACTGAATAAGTTGCCAGCGACGAATTCTGAAAATTATCATCAGCATCTGGAACCCCTTCTATTGGAGATACATAAAATAGTTTTAATTTTGGGATATTATATTCACATATAATAATATTTGGTTTGTTATATAATAATGTTTGGTTAGGTATATAATAGTTTGTTGCATAATAATGTTGTATTCCATACCTTGAACCAACACTTTAACCTTCTTTTGCGGTGAGTTCCTAGTGAGGGGAAGTTTTCTTTTCAGAGAATTCTTATTGATCCTAGCTTGCAAATTACTTGGAAAATCGTTGAATACAGTTGGCACTGCTGTTGGTTTGAGACGTATAACTTTCAAACCTTCTTTGAAATCGGTATCGTGGAAATGTAGACTGCAAACGTAAGAACTGAAATAATAATTAACAATGATGATAATTGGGTATGAAAATTATCATTGGTAATCCCCGGAGCCTCATTTTTACGGGGTTATTTTAAAGTCTATCCACATTAAATTTTGTTAGTCACTGAAGGACTAACAGAATTTTTGAATTCAGAGTAACAGAAATAATTATACTATTTGCTTGAATAAGTTTAGATATTTTTTTGAAATTCTTACTTATCGTTAGGACTCCACTTCTTTGGATCTTTTTTTGACTTAGACCTGTGTATGTTGGTAATCCATTCTTCCCGAATTGGTGTCACTGGAAATTGATGAAAGGAAATTCCGGGTGACATACCCCTTTTTGATTTACACAATGGTACGGAACATATATCTTTCATGTTTAACAGTTTTTTAATTGTGATACAACTTATTATGTAATTGAGAGGGGCTATTGTAATGTCACCTCAAACACAAAGATATTATTGACAACTTACAATTTCAATAATATGTCGAATGTTGATAGTAACCGTATTACGGGTATATTTTGTGTACGTATAATATGAAAACAACGAATTTTGCTTTCCCGGTTGCAAGCGCACGCGGCTAGTTTGAGAACTAAGATTCTCTTGACGCATATTTTCCTCTTAGCTCTAGCTTCTCTAGCGACAGGCTACCATTGAGACTAGCGATGATCTAATATACCTGGACAATTATATTAATGTGATAGCAGAGAAAATTAAAGTTTGTTTTCCTTGTCGTTGTTGTTGAACAAAAATGTTGAACATTTTTGGCATGTACATATTTGGCATATTCTGTAGCTCGTTACTTTGTATTTGCATTATTCTTTACAATTGCATTGTAACTGCATACTGGGTTACTATACCATACCTTGTCCAATTCAATTACGCAGAGGACATTATTCTCCAGATTGAGGTCGAGTTCATAATATTTCAATCCAAGTAATGGACCCAAATGCAATGAAACATAATTTTCTTCTACTGCGTACGTCTTGTAGACAGTCGTAATAGCTTTCTATTGTCAAAAGAAAACGTAAGAAATAGTATTTCATTGACCTTAATTATATCACATCGTAGCAAGCATCATAGTATAGAGTTGTACAATTGCGTTGCTAATATTATTTGCGAACAACAATTTCTTATAGTAATAGACTGCTTAATAGAGTCTTAAGGAGTGCATTGGGTACCCCAATTTCCTTTACAACCATTTTAACTACGTAGATATCTAAGTTATCAGATATTATGCTCTACAACAGCTCGTATACAGACAACAAAGAATCCTTATGATTAATGATGTAGAATACAACGATAATACGATACTAGGCTAGGTACTTATATGATAATAGACAAACTCTCAGTACTTTCATCAAAGACCTTCCTCTATGCATACATCTATACTGTGGGTACTATTTGTACTCTAAAAATATGGTATGGTCTATAGTTTTCAAGATTTTAGTGGTGAAATAGAGTAATAGCATTCCATAACAGGTAATACTAATAGTAATTCAGATAAAATCTTAGAACGCTATAGCTGTTTCATTATGACAGAATCATTTCATGTTACATCCTACACGAAAAAATACGTCAGTCAACACCTTGTTTCTTGTTTCTGTGAAATGTTTTCTCTACCGTTCTGTCATTAAAGCTTCAGCAATAACAGGATAAGATAAATAGGTTTCTACCTCAGAGAAATGTAGACATAGTCATTATATGTTTCTCGGATATAAAAAACATAAACATTGGAAGATTTCCCGTGATATAGAAGGATAAGTAATTACATTTCTCTTCTAGGGTTGAGAAAATCCAATAGACAGGAAGAACTATATTGACCTACTCCACCACTACCTCGACTGAACTGCAATCTTGTCAATAAATGTAGTTTAATCTAGGAAAATGTGTAGAATTCTTGTATTGCTCTGGTTTTGTGTACGTAGTGAATCTACTTAAGCAAATAACTTGAGCTAAGACACACAAACAAACTGTCTTAGACAAAGACGTATACAGAAGAAAATAACTCACTTGAACAATAAGGAAAGTTTTTTCATTTTATTATCTATCATCTGTCTTCTTTTTCATATTAAACTTTTCTTATAATGTCTTATTCTGCTGAAGCGAGTTGAAGTAGTCGGAGTAGTATGTATTTATATAATCCCACGAGAAAAGGCTTGGAGCAAAATAGACAGTCTTACATCTTGTAAGCCTACGTATGGGGAGAGTAAGAGATACTATATTCATATAGTACACTTGACACACTATCAATAAAAGAGAATAAACTGCCTTGAGAACAGCAGAAATGGCGGAAGAGGTATTGATACTGAATCTCAATGAAATTGTCAGCCGAAAAAAAATCCATTACCTCCACTTGGTAGAAGCATAGCAATTCTATTGATAGTGTAGCGAAAAGGGCAAACACTTGAGTCTCTCTAGAAAACTCAAAGAAAGCGAGGACAAGATCTGTACCTGACTTGACTCGGTTTGTTTCTGAATGAAATCTCTCTTACATTCTTTGCAACTGGAATGTTTACCATCTCTACCCCGAAATTCTTTCAAACAGATAAAATCCTACTTCCCAATACTGGGTACTTTTCTAAATAATAAAGTACCCTTTCCAAAAAGTATTTATATGGATACAGTATTCCTGGAACTACATTAAGATGTCAAAGAGAAACAATCTCATTGAGAAACCCACATAAATAGCATTTCTAATGTAATCTTTAACCCTCACTTACCATAATATTAACACTATTGTACTTACCCTCAAGCTTTAGACAGACAGACATATAATTGAAAAACTTTCTATGCACAATAAACTCTTATATGTATCTGTGATGAGATACCTACACTCAAATGGAAATCTCAGCGTAAAGTAGCTTTTACTGGAGGCAATGTCAAAAGATTTCTTCTACAGATACATATCTATGATCAAAATATAATCCTTAACCAGAAATACAATGTTATCTCCATAATACAAGAGACATCACAGAAATGCCTCTTTACCATCCTACACTTTGTAGTCGGAGAAATCTCCCTTTCCCCGATACTTTCTTTTGGTCTTTGTACTTTCCCTAGTTTCGCTTTAGTAGGGAAAGAATTGTACGGATAGAGTATTAGATTCAATCATACAATGGATTCACTTCTTGAACTGAATTCCAAGAAGGGCCATTGAGGATTGAATTGAAAATGGTTATGGCACAGAATGGGGTACCGTGACCCAAAACTAGATCACACTAACTGTCCTTATAGATATATAGGTAAACTATAAGATAGTACGCATCCTTCATGTCTTAGTGCTAAATGTAAATTACAATCTGGAGACACTGAATGCATAAAAAGATTAAATCTCTGCAGAGTAGCAAACATTCTATTTCGATATTAAGCTGAACAATTGGAAATTGAAAAGATTTACCTCACAGCTACAATTTCCTTTCTCTGCAGGGTTTATGCTATTTACATCAAACTGTTTTTGTCAAGGCAAAATATTTGACCCACTTATTCATGCTCTATAATTTCTTCAATATTTATGAGATTCCCACTCACAGTGATAGCACTCATTTTGTTGCCTAACGGAGTGACAAAAGAGTAAATACATTTTTGAATGCAACTCCTATATTAGTTTGCATTGTTAATATTTTATCTTTTCTATTTACTCATATAATAGGATTTAATATTTCTTGCTTTACTATGCACTATTCTATATAATTTCTTCTATACTGGTCCATTTAATATTTAGCACTTTGTATCTCTGAGTCGCGGCATCCATGAGTGAAATCTCATAAAACCTTGGATGCTGGGTTTTCTATGGGAAACAAAGAGAACTAGAGAATGCTTTCAGAATTCTAGCTACACCTAATTCCTGACCATAACAATGTCCTTTTAGTATGCTACACAAAATTCCCAGAATCGTTTTGGGTAGCTTTATATCTAAGATATCTCATATTTGCTCAGTAAGCGGAGTCTTAGAAATGTACACGTATCGTCTAATGGCAGTTTTAAAGTGATACTGTACCACTCCCAGTTGTGATCCAATTTCCGAGAAACACCTGTTAGTCAGATTCTCTAAGAAACTGGCGTTAGTCATGTGGGCGAGAAATGACAGCGTTAGATAAGTGGAAAATTGTATTCGGGAAAGAGTATTAATGTATCGATATATTCCTTTCGCAAGTCACTTCGCCAAAGCTGGAATCAGCTTACTTAAAATGATCCTTTCCTTATCTGCATCTCGATATCCTTTCAATAAGTACCTATCACTTTGTATATTGGTACATCAGCATAATTTTAGGGAAAGTTGCTAAATTAGGTGGTTACATCATAAGTGTATCCCGCTAATAGACTTTTGTGACTTGAAATACATTTCCATATTATTAAATCCTTTCCTTTGACTTTGATTTCCTTTACCTCTAGAGATGAAGCAAAATTAATTAGACTTCCTGCAATTTGAAGTTTAGCACTAGACAAAACACAATTCACTATTTCTATAATAGAAACCGAAGAAATGTTAGTGATTGGATTTGTTGTATAATCTTCCACTTGACTTTCCTAGATATCAAATCTACATGAAGGATTCATATCTACGTAATTAACTTCTGTTGTGCCATACTAGTGAGGTACCACACTAACGAAGTAAACGTAGGAGTTAAAAGGGAAGTACGAGACTTTGACTTTCGTTGCCGTAAGCGAGTGTATAACTGAAGAATCACTCTAATTGCCAGTTATTTTGGTCATTTCACGGATCACCTAATTAGGAAATTGTACCACCTGCTTCATCCTGTTGTGTATCATATCAAGTCAATTTTGAAAACTCTTTTCTTTCATACACAATTGATTCTTTCAGCAATTTGACACAATTAGCAAGTACCTTTACCTTTTGTCCTGCAGTGATGCTTATTAAAATGCAATGACATCATCTGACAATACTTTTGAAAATAAGCTTCAAACAACTCCAGCTCTGTCAATGTAACAACCAAGTTCCAATATTTTTAGTCACATGTTGTTAGCTAGGACATTACCAAAGAACTAAAGTACACGTAATGCAATTTTAATGGCGGAATATTGTGTTTCGATAAATAATGAAGCCTATACAGTCTAGCCAGACACAAGAAGTCTTTAATTTCCAAAAGTGATGTGCTTCTATACATTATTATAATAGACCAGGGACAATGCAGTTTGGAAATTTGATATTTGTATGAACGGATTAACTTTCCTTCTTTCTTTGCCTATGTCACGCAGCAGCAGATATTCAGTTTCTACAGTAAATTACTAGGCTGTGCAAAATCGAATTTCATGTAACTATACCCAAAATAAGTGACGCATGATATTGGAAAAGTTGTGCAATATTACATTGTTAAAGACATCCACTTCAATGGACAGCGTGCAGAGGAGTATCTAGATTTTTTGCAGCAGGTGGAGGTGGAAAAAACTTTGGAAATATAATCTAATGACAAGACGGAAACTAAGCTACACTGTCACATCATTAAACATTGTGCAAACACAATTGACGTTATAACTTTTCCCTACTCTAATGATCACAAATATTTTACTGTAGTAAAGAAGACAACTTAGTATTAATTACTGTCTCTTTGAGCACGAACTAATATTTTTTGTAAGACACAACGGAGAATAAATACGAATTTCATAGAAAGTTACATAATGTAATCAATGCTATTCAAGAGCATTAA
>JABASH010005740.1:0-11594 GCA_019776445.1 Tomocerus maximus | reverse complement strand
AATCGATAAATTAAAATCAAATCAATTAAATAGATTAATTGATTTGGATATTTCATTACCTCCAGAAAAGTCCACATGGCACGTAATAGCGTCGAAGCTGCTTCGAAATCAACATTTGTCTGTGAAATGTCGACGTTGTGAGAAATTCTGGGAGGCAGCCCAATGATGTCGGCGAAAAAGGGAAGGAAAGACCGTTCAACTACGAATCCCGAATGGAGTGTTGGTCCGAGTAGCTCCATGATGCAGTTCGTGATTATCAGATCGTTGAACGGTAAAGCTTTGCTCAGCCACTGGAGAAGAAGATCTGCTTTCGCATACTCCACATTTTGCTGGTGCTGCAGCGGCGAGTAATTCGGCAGGGGAAATTGAAGGGGAGTAGCTCCAAAATTTGAAATTATATTTTCTCCAAAGGCCAAACTGGCTGCTGGAAAATAAGCGATTCCAGGCCCCAGTCGAATTTGTGTAAATGCCTTTCCCATACTTTTACCATTCCTACAGAAATTATTTATGTAATTGTTTATGTAGTCCCACAATGATATAAAATATCAGCTAAACAAAACAATTAAAAAATATAAACTACACAATGCAAAAATGGATTACCGGAGAAATTCAATTGTCCCCGAGTCAGCATCAATGCAACAACCAATTATATCGCCCGTTTGCCAAGTCTCTCCGTAACTAAAATTATGTCAAAAAACATATGGGCATGTTAAACCTCAAGTTTCATAAACTTCAATAATTTATTTTCATTATAAATCAAAATGTGGATTTACGGGGCAGTAACTGCATTCCATTTCCTCAGTCTATTTCCATCATACGCATACGAGTCCACGGTGTCACCTAAAATTAAAGTTCAGCCATCAATGATAGATATACCGGTCGATAAATACGATTAAAAATGGCATACACTTGACTCGACTTGAAAATATCCCTGAAAATAAATAAATACTGACCGACTCCTTTCTCTTGAGAAAATTTGGTAGTGACTGTTGCCCAGCCAAGCTGCATAACCCCTTTTGACCCCAATTGGACTTCATACTGCCACTTCCCTAATAAATTATCAGAATATGTAAATTATTATTCTCCTGGCAGAAACACGGGTATTACGTTTGAATTAGGGTAGCTACCTCGATAAACACACGTGTTGGCTCGAACAGAGCCGAAGTTACACTGAGAGTTGACACCCAACCTGTCGTTGCTGATGATGAATGAGCCCACGTGGGATCCAACGTCCAATTTGACTATTTTAGGCCCAAGGCGACCCTCCTGGTGAATTTCCTTCGGAAGCTTTTCTCCCGTTTCGTTCAATTTCTTAGCCATCAAGTCTTTTATCTTCAAGAGAGCTCTGAAAACAAAAATTTATATTTATTGACGTTCTCTACAGCAAAAACCGAAGAGGATTCCAATTCCAGGAGATTTTATTCTAATAGATCTACTTATTTTAGGATTCTAGGATGTTATTCTAGATTCCTACGACTTAGGAATTTATTCTAGGACGTAAATCTAAAGTCCAAAGATTTTTCTGCCATAGAATCGTAATTCGGAGCTTACCCTTGAGACGTAATGTGAATGTCTTTCCTGGGTGCTTTACTAGGGCGTACACCATCGTCATGATTGTGAAAGTCGGGAATCGCATATAATTCAGTGGCGAATTGAAGCCCGAAAATCTCTTTGATTGTTTCATCCATTTTTAACTGCAGCCCCTTATCTTAGTGCCTTATATCTTCCTAATAATATTAATACTTGCTGGCTGCTGAATTCTGGCTGGCTTGCAGATTCTGAAATGATGTTTTAAAAAGAGTCAAATCATGTACCATAATAAAATGTAAATCCAATAACGAAATAACGCACAAAATTATCAAATGGCTAATTAAACTGCAAGATTACAAGAAATACGCGGACTGGGGGTGTAAGATCATCAGATTATGAGCATTAAGTGGCAAACCTTCAATTTCGAGAAGTTAAGTTGTTGTTCTTGTGATCATTTTCTATCGTGGTGTCTGTTTATTCTTGACGACTTGTACAATTTCGATTTAAACTCTGACGATAGAGAAAAACAAGTAATGTTGATGTTTGTGCGGGCGGAGTGATGAAAAAACTGGAAGATTGGGTATTATTATCGGGTAATGAACATTTCTTCCGCTGTGCAGATTTCGTTCACGGCCAAATCTAGGAAAACTATCTCCCGAGTTCAAACCACCCGCTCGGCTATTCAAATAGAATGTCAAATTCCCTCATTCGTCTTTATCAACCTCGCCTTTTCTCAATTTATTTCGCTCCTTCACTCAATTTACACAAATAATAATTAAGCTTCGGCGTACAGCCTTGAGCTGAGCTACACACCATTACACTACACACTCCACACACTCACAAACACTAAAGCTCTGTATGGGTATTTCCTAACAGCCGAAACCAAGCCGCAAAATTTTTAATCTGAAAGTCTTAAATGTTATCGTATTTGCTAAAAGATTTTAAAAAAGAAAGAAAATCTTTTAATAAGCCTCAATTGAAAATAGAAATTGCTCTTGGTGTGTTAAAACACCAAAACTTATTTTTTATTAACAGGAATAATTTAAGAATTCCATGGTACTTTATAACCAGCAAAAAACCTCAAGTAAAGAACAATTTAATGGAAAATTCTCTTTTTAAAAAGTACATCGCTGTCGCTGGGAAGGTGTATTTATGTAATCCCCAGATAAGAATGGAAAACAAGCTATTTCTAAGTAACAAAATTCCTTCTAAATATTTAAATTCCTTCTAAATATTTAAATTCCTTCAAAATATTTAAATTCCTTCTAAATATTTAAATTCCTTCTAAATATTTAAATTCCTTCCAATCTTGAAATTGACAATTGAAGTCATAGTCATATTCTTTTGATTGAAGCACATTCTATTAATTTAGAAGCATTGTCATAATTTAATAGGGGACAGTTTATTTAGTTTAGGGACATTCCATTTAACTTGGAAGAGATAATGTAGGTATATATTTTATGACCGTTCTATTTTACGATGAATTCAGGAATGGTATAATTAATTTAAGAGTCGATAGGGATAGAAATTCCGCCAGTCGATATGACTATTGGTTTCGGCTGTTAGCATTCACCCATGTGGCTCTCTGGTAAAAATAGTCATTCACATTCACAAAATCGTGCTTCGTGATTCGTGGCGTACACTGCTCTGTGTTAGGTTAGTGGCAGTATAGTAGTAGTGCATTGCATCAGGTTTAGTTAAACTGGCACCTTCTGAACTTGAAATTACTTGGATGATGCAATAAGTCATTTCTGAACTTAAATTTTTGATTATTTAGCTACAAAACAATTAAAATCTCACCAAAATAATGGCTGACGACGCTTCTGAACAGGTACGTACTTTTACATTGGGCAGCGTTTCTCACCGGCATTAAATTCGATATACTTTATTTATCGCCAGCCGTATTCATTTTTGTTCCGTTTGCCATATGTATGTATAAATAGTCCTAAAATAATCTATACATTTTCAATTTTATTATTCCGATTGTAACAATACCTGCATGGGTAAAAAAGAAATCAAAATAGGAATTGAAACTCCTAAAAATTTTGAATGTTGAATCAAAAATACACAGATCAGCAGATTTGCTGAGCTATTATCAATTATGCTTTACTAAATGTTTGCATGTAATGAAATCAAAATAAATGAATGATTTTTTTTATTTTTGAGTTTTTATATTTTAGCAAAGACATTACGAAATAACTACTGAGATAACTGAATAATTTTATTGAGTTATCTATAATTCATAATTATTGAGGTTTGGCATTTTTGTTAAATGAAGCATTCACACTACCAAAACTACAGACTGTTATAATATTCCCTCATTGTTTGTATTTTGTTTGTTGATATTTAGATTTAGGACGTAAAATGAACTGCATTGTAAGAATGAATAGTAATCAATGAATAACGTTGTAGTTTTAGGTATATCAACAGGGGAAATGTGAATCTAGATTTGTAAATATCCATATTTGCCACTGTCCAACTTCGTAAAATAATATTTTTAGTAGACGGACTGGAGTGTTTAGTTGCTTAAAAAAGTGGTCATTATTGTTCCTCATTAGCACAACTATAACTGACGAATAAATGTCGTTCAAAACAATACATACAAACAGAAGTCTCTGTTGTAAAGAAAGCATAGCTATAAAGATAAAGATTGATTTTGTAAATATCGAGCAATAGTGAATAGAGATATACGTACAGTCAGCTGATTTTATCGTTTTGGAATGATGCAAAAACGAATGTAAATTACATTTTTGTTGAATCATCCAATTGTATACAATATATACAATTAGATGATGCAACAAAAATGTAATTTACTCACTTTTGAGTTTGAGATAGTATAAAATGGAATGTAAAGTAACTGGAGTGGACACTGATAACATTTACATAGAATGAAAATGAATTTGGAGTACAGAGCAATAGCACAAATGAACACAACTACGAAATATAAACAATCAGTAATTTATAGAGAAAAAGATCCGCAGTTCTCGCTGTACTTTGTTTTGAAATAATTAAAGTTGAGTTTTGAATATATTTTTTGAAGATGTTCGACCCCTCGGCTCTTAAAAAGAAAAAGAAGACTAAAAAGACCCCGTTTGATTTGGATTCGGAACTGTCTACGTCAGTGATCACTCCCCCGCAGCCAGCTCCAGTCGAAGAAGCTCAACCGGAGGAGGAGGCGGCTCTTGACGATGAATTGAATCTGGATAGTTTTGGTGGGAAGAAGAAAAAGAAGAAGAAGGGGATCACATTTGAAGAAGTTGAAAAGGTGCTCGATGAAATTGAGGACCAGGAAGAAGAAGTGAACATGGAGTTCATTGACCAGAAAAAGAAGAAGAAAAAGAAGATTGGCAAAAAGCTGGATGATCTTATGGCAGAAGATGAAGCAGATAAGGAAAATGAAATTGAAGGTAGCTTTTCTATTTTATAATTCTTGCTTTTTATTCCGAGTGTTCAAAGAATATTTAGTTCTGTTTTTACGTATTACGTTCTTGTGCTGTCATTTTGTAAAATAAATATGATTAAAATGAATTGAAAATAATATTTAATGCTGCACTGGAAGATTTAAAAGAATCTTTGGTAAATTCTGAAGACATTCCTGAAGAAAGTCCGGAATCTTGTGAGTTTCTTTTGAGAAAACGGCATTAGGGTCTTTGTCGTATTTTCTAAATTAGCAGAATGATAAATGGGAGTAATAAAAGTAAATAAATGTGTTTAGGTGACGAGGACGAGGATTCGCAGGGCAAGGGCCAGAGTTGGCTTGGCTCCGACCGCGATTATACTTACGATGAACTTCTTACCCGAGTGTTTGATATTATGCGACAGAAAAATCCCGAAATGGCGTCTGGAACGAAACAGAAATTCGTCATGCGACCCCCTCAAGTTGTCCGTGTGGGAACTAAGAAAACGTCCTTCGTCAATTTCATGGAGATTTGCAAAATGTAAGTTTTTTAATTCAAATTTATTCACAATTTATAATTTATACGGGTAGTTAACGGAAAATATTGGCATTTATTCTACGAAGGAAGTAATGAGAATAATTTCTTAAATTTTTGTAGGTTGCATCGTCATCAAAAACATTTGCTGGATTTTTTGTTGTCTGAATTGGGTACTTCGGGCTCTATCGATGGCTGTAATCAGTTGATTATTAAAGGACGCTTCCAGCAGAAACAAATTGAGAACGTTCTTCGTCGTTATATCAAAGTAATCCTTTCATTATAAAGTCACTTTACTGTAATTAAATTAACGGACATTTGAAATTGTAGTTTGTCCCAACCGATAAAAAATTTCATTTTCGTAGTCACCAGTTCAATATAAAAGTGTGTTCTATTGTCAATGTTAAAAATTTCCCATTTTCTAAGTTACTTTCCAATCACATGATTCCGCATTTTCGAATGTCCGGCTATTTAATTGTTTTGAGCTTTCGAGTTTTAATTAATGATTTGATTGTTTTTAGGAATATGTGACCTGCCACACTTGTCGTTCCCCCAACACGATTCTCCAGAAGGACAGTCGTATTTTCTTTTTGCAATGCGAAGCCTGTGGCTCCCGGTGCTCCGTCGTCAGCATCAAGCACGGTTTCCAAGCAGTCACTGGAAAAAGAGCCGCTATGCGTGCCAAGGCTACGTAATTATGAATGTAATCTATTTCGATTTGATAATGGTAATAAAGTGTTACGGATTTCTTCTTTTGCAGTAACCCTACTCTCGTGTTTTGCATTTCATTCATTTCTACGTTGGACTATCATCTTTTCCTTTCTCTACTCAGGATAAATTAACTTTTACCTAAACTTGTGACTCTTGTCGATGTTGCAGCTTAAGTCAGTTCCTATTTCGATGGGTCATCCAGGGTTGAGGAAAAATCCTAGCATCAACAGCACCTATGGTTTTTTGCAATTTCCTTCAACTGGGGAATGGTTTCTCGAAATATTGTAAGAGTGGCATGTTATTTTGAAAATTCTTAAAAATCGTATCTAAAAGTGGGTCGGTTTTTTCAAAATTTTCTAAAATAGGATCAGGTTTTTGGGATCAGAAAATTCTTTTTAGCTCATTTTAATATAAATATAAGAGAATTTAAACTATAAGCGACTCCTGGATAGGAAAAGTTGTAACCTCCTCCTAAATTATTCCTGTAGTTCAAAGTAAATCTAGTTGGCACCTAAATGCCAAGATCACAATTTTTTCCATCCCTGACTGGTCATCTTTTGTCGAGTTGTATATTTGTAAACGGATATTATTGCTTGGGTCTAAAGAATAGATATAATCGATGCATTATATATAGCAGTGGATAGTTACTTATAGAAATAGAGCAAGATAATATTTCTATAGCTTCGGAGATCCAAGTGACGATGACGAAGGCCAGTTAAATTAACATTTAGAAAGGTCCATTAGTTGCCAGTTGGGCTAGCGAAGTTACATTATACTGTGTTTGTTAGGGGATTAAATTGCAAATGAGGTAAACACACGCATAACTAAATAAAAACTTCCACCACAACATCTGTACGCGTACGTCCGTCTTCATCATGAGAGCCTCTTTTGTTTTTCATCCAAAAATGTTGTACACTCTCATAACTGTAGCACTCTCAATTCAATTCCTAACTATTAATGGGTCAGTTTTTTATTTTAGAATAAGCATTCGTGAAGTTTATTAACTTGAATTATGTCAACTTGAGATTTTGTAGAAAAGACTGCGAGTGTGGAGTGCCGAATTTGGACAGCCCTTTCATTCGGTTCAGGGAGATGTTGGCTGGGAACCACGCCTGGCCTTGGATGGTTTCTATCGTCAATGTAACAGACTAATGATCATTTTAATGCTTTAATGTTATCTAATGCCATTGAAATATATTGTGCAGATAAGTGGAGATGCAACGGTGGCCTATTGTGGAGCTTCACTCATCAATGATCTGTATGACATTTAAAGTTATATTTACAATATTTATTAATGTTATCAAAATGTACTAATGGATAACCTGTATTGCTTGTTATCCCTAATTGTCCATCGTATTAAAGTACTTATGTGTTCACTTCCCACAGATTCCTGTTAACTGCGGCCCACTGCATCCCTGACATGAACGACACGGGAATAGAATTCTTCCGCTTGGTATTAGGATCCAATTACATCCACAACGGATCCATTATGGATGCCATGATTGATAAAATAATAACTCATGAACAGTAAGACTTTATACTAAATTCCTAAATCCAAAATGCTCAATGTTTTTCAATATCTATATGTAATGGTAGTAAGTAGTCTTTACACTTTTCCAACCTCGAATTATTTAAAATGCTATTCATGACTCTCGAGGTTAACTTTTCTTATACTTTTATTATAAAAATTTCTCAAGTTTTTAGAGTTGATGTCGAGAGTTATGAACCAAATCCTTAATATTATCATTATTATTATTATGTTATTCTATTATTTTTTCTTGCTAATATGTTTCGTTTTCCAATTTATTAATCAGCAAACAAGGATATTTATTGCCTTAAATGTCAAATAAAACCCTACCCGAAATATTCACAATGCTTGTTTGTGTTCAAAATATTCTCAAAAATGTCTTATTTCTAAGCCTGATAACATCTAATTACTTTTTAATTTTACATTTTTTCTATTTTATAAAAAAGGATAAAAAGAATATGTAAAGAAATATTATTATTATCTTATTTTAATATAATGTGAAGCAAAAAAGTCCACTAATAAATAAAGTGAAGCAAAAAAGTGCACTAATAAATAAAGTGTGACATTTTATTTCTCTATTTTGTCGGAGAATAACAAAAATGAACTTTTATTATGCTTCATAGCAAACAAATTTTAGAAAGGAATGCTTTTTGCTTTTTATGGAACAAATAATCTCTAAACTCACTAAACTGTGTCATTTTATTGTCAGGGTTGAGATGCTGAGTGCTCTGGGATTTTTAACGCATTTTTATGAATTGCTAATATAAATTGCAAAAATACTGCTAAATATTTGCTTTCGCTTTACCTGTCCGTAAATAGGAAAATTATCATTTTTTGAAAAAAATTGTAATTTGAGTTTTTGATAAAGAATTTATTTATATCTTCACTGAGTAATAATAATTTGCTAGAATCAAAATATAATTGGAATTTTTTGGATGTCTGCTCAGATTTGACCTTGACACGGGAGACAACGACATCGCTCTCATTAAGATGGATCGGCGGGTGCCTTTTAATGAAAACGTTTCCCCAATTTGCTTGAAAGAAGAAAAGTCGCTTGACGACCGAAAGGCGGTATTCACTGGATGGGGCAGCTACAACATCTCGGAGCCCACGGAGGACGCACTGAAAGAAGACGAAGTACGAAGATTTCATTTATAGACTTGAATCTGTAAATAATCATTAAACTTACTTTTTAATTTTGCAGGCTGTAATTGTGTCCAACGCACTCTGCAAAGAAAACTACACCCATGTTGATATAGTTATCACGGAAAACATGCTCTGCACATACGACTCGTCATATCCACTCTATGATGCGTCTCTACCATGCAAAGGAGACTCGGGGGTCTGTTTTATTACTTTTTATTCTGTTATAGAAACCTCTGACTAATTTCAAGTTATTTGGCAAAACCTGAACTAGTGTCCTAAAAAAGATCGAAAAGCCCATGTTTAAAGTTTAACAGTTAAATATTCTTTCTGTGTTCGTATACTTTGTCCAATTGGGATATTATTTTTTGTTTCTCATTTTAGACTCGTATTTTTGAAAATATAATGATATGTATCTTGAATACGAAGCATTTTTAATGCTCAATAACTTTACTTGTAACACCAAAGCAATTCGATATTTTGCTCCATAATTCTGAAAGTATCTTCAAAAATGACAAACAAAAATAATATTTGGATTGGAGTGGACAAAGGGTACTGATATTGTTCGGAGGCAAAGATGTAATTGAGCCGGCCCAGTCTGGTTTTTAGAGGTTTCTGGCATTTAATTTCCGAGGCATAAAAATTCCATAATTTTTGAATTCAGTACTTCGAAATTAGTAAAATCACTTTCCTGAGTATATATATTATAGAATGCAATATGCAATTTATGCAATAGCGCAACTCTACAAAAAATAGTCTTATGTCTTACTTATGTCTTACTTATGTCTTATTGTTAAACTGTTTTACTCTTTAAAAGGGTCCGTTGGTTTTAAAAAATGAAGAAACTGGTCATTATAATCAAGTAAGAAGCTTTTGAACCTCTTAACATTTTCCTATTATTTTTACTGGAACGAATCGTTAATTGTGAATGAATTAGATTGGAATCGTGTCTCATGGTCAGGGATGCGGTTTCGTACCTGGCTACCCATCAATATTCACACGAGTAGGTAATTATATTCACTGGATCCGTAACAATACCCACGATGGAATGTACTGTAATGATTCGTTTGAATAAATCTCTATTTACCATTAATGTCACTCTCTCTTATGTTAAAAGTAAATAGTAATTAAATAAATTCTACCTTTTGAGTAGTTACTCTTTTCAAATATAAAACTGTTCATTTTGATATAAAAACTATTTCCTGTGCGTTTAGTGCGTCAGTAACATTTGTAATGTCATTATTAAAATAATTAAGTACATTTAACAGGTAAAGTTTAAAAAAATCTGTAAAACCCCAAACTACCAGTTTTTTGTGGGGAAATCGTAATTTAAAAGACGGACAGACAGACGAAACATTCTTATAAAGTATATTATTCTTTATGATTGGTGAATAAACATCAAACGGATGTCAAAAAAGCTGTTTAGAGAATGCCACTGGCGTTACAAAAAACATTTGGAACAGAGGGGTGAGAAAAAGTGGAGGAAAAGAGAGACAGATTCACAAAATAAAAAGTCCGTAGGTGAATTTAATAAATAATTCGTCTGAGCAGAACAGTGTACCAAGGCCCAAGGCTAATGAGTCGATGGTCTGGAATAGTATTGGGATGAGACAATTGAAGTATTATCCAGCAGGGCAATTAAATCATGTGGGATGAGCATGATGATGATATCAAGAAATAATATTCTCACAGTGAAGTCTGGCTGGACTGCTAATGATTCATTTCTAAGACAGAGCAATTAAAATATAGAGTGAATGCAATAAAAGTTGTTTTCCATTTTGGCACTGTTTTTGCACGGCAGAAAAAACGTTGTCTTCTTATTGAACATGTATGTATTATTATTTGTATTATTTGCACACTCTGTACGCTCTGCTAACTTTGGTTCCCACAAGATATCTGTTATTATTATTCTATTTCATTCCCTATTTTCACGGACAAACAACTTAACTTAGTTAATGTAACTAACAATTTGCATTAATCCAGATTTAAAATTATCCTTCGTAAGTTAACAGCAACAACTCAGTTTGAGCCTTTAAACCCTTCTGTTAACATCCTCTGCACATCAGTCTCTACATACACTCTATGCAAATTGAAATTCAAAGAATATTATAGAAAGTTCATAAATAATATAGCATAAGTTCCATAAATACAATTACACAGCCCACAATGTTTGGTAAGTTTAAAACTTTTTTCAATCAAAACCACGAAATCTTAATTGTAATCTTTATTTATCTTATTTAGTGGGATAGGGCCAACTTATGGGAAAGTTTGCATATGTTACAATATGTATTGAAACTTGGTGTGTTTTGAAACACACGGATGTGTATTAAAACTCCTGATTTTCAAATGATTGTTAAATATGATTCAATGAAACCAATTTCCGATAGAATTAAAGTATAAAGTAAATTCATGATGGGAAATGTTCTAAACTATTTTTATTTGATTCTAAACATTGAATTATATTGGAAATTGGTTTCATTAAACCATATTTGTCAAATTTTGACAATTTGGTATGCATTTGAAAATCTAGAGTTTTAATACACACCAATGTGTATTAAAACACACCAAGGTTCAATACACATTGTAACAAATAAGTCACCCTATTAGATTCCCGATTAGTATTCCCATAATTCATACGGGTTGTTATACGCTATGTATGCCTACTATATATAACGAGCCCGTCACTATTACCCGCCCTTAACAAAATGCGAACAAATTCGCACGACGGGATTCTAGAGGGATTTTCCTTT
>JABASH010005739.1:0-11595 GCA_019776445.1 Tomocerus maximus | reverse complement strand
GGCAAATTATTCCAGGCAGCAGCTGCTTCATGTTTCACAGACGTTTTCCTAGTCACCATACATTTTACTCTAGGAAACGTACTACTATATTTTCCATTTACAGTAAACCAACTTTCCGTGTTTACATACATCACATCTGTAATTTGAAAACAAAACTTGATCAGAACAAACCACAAATAATTGAAATGCAGCAAATCATGTCAAATTATTAAATCTACTTTTGAAATTAGTCCAATATGATTTAAAAAACGCGTTTAGGAATGAAAAAATTCAATAAATAGGCATCCCTAAATGATAATTGCTTTAGTACTTAGTACTGTACAAAATTGTACATTTGCGAATTGTTTCTTCAATGGACTATTACTTAGTAGCATTGACAGCCAAACCAGACATCCGCAAATATAACTAAAAGGAAAAGGTTTTGCAATTATAGATCCGCAATTGCACAATTCTTATTGTTAGCAATATTATTTGTAGTAACTAAAGAAAACCACTAGAGATAGTTTTTATATCCTTGAAACTAAAGATAAACTTGCTTAGTAAAGACTAAAATATTCATTATTATTACGTAGCAAATATTTAGTTTTTAGAATTCGTCGTGAGTTACATAATTTTTCACGCTGGCAGAAAGACTACTTTTATTTAAGTTGTCTGCTCTTTGCAAGAAATGCTTGAATTTGGACCATACACAAAGCTATATGTCACGTCAATTAAAAATCAAGTGTGAAACTGAAACTCACACTTCATTAAAAACCTCCCTTTCATGTTGTCACTCCACTCCATTGAGCTGACTGACATTGCATCATCATGCCATACTACATCAGCTTATTTTCTGCCGAGAACGGCACTCAGATGCAGATGAATTGAATTACATTATTGCAACAAATGCATCTGAATGAACTAAATTCCTCATTTGAAAAGTGAATAAAAGAATTCCTTTCTTTGTGCAATTCATACAGAGAGGTATTGTATAGATTACACTTACACTATACAAGATAAATTGGTAGTCTATTAGTGCTGAATGAAAATGAAACTAGCACTTCAGAGTTCAAATTCTTCTACTTCTACTATACACAGGCAGATGTCATTTTCAATTTCACATTTTTTTAATTTCGTAGCACTGTCATCATGCTTATTCCCATTTTATAAGCATTTGCAATACAACAGTGACCAGTGATACCTAAATTCTATGTAATATAATATTTTTACACAAAAGGGTACATATTATATAGATGAATGATGGACATTCTATATAGGTACCACTAACAATTAAAGAAACTCATTTTACACATAAGAGTAGGCACATTTACTTTTTTCCCACTATTTATGTACTAACACTGCCTAAATGTTTATTGCATTGACATTTGTACGTTTATGCCACTAACCCTGCTACTTTAATTACATATTGCACTACACTATTATTACTAAGGTTGTTTTCCACCATTCTCTTGATTCACAAAAGAAAACGAACCAGTAACGCGAATGTATATGGAATACAATACTATGTAAGACGGAATTTGTAGAAAGAGTGCAAATTACATATACAGCCAATGAATCATAATTAAGCATAAATATGTCTAACACGTAATTGACACTAAGAAACATTTTAAATGTGTATGCATGGAGGAGTGAAATGTATAATGTGCAATTTAATGCACAGAGTAGCAAAACTGTAAAGTTATTAATGTTATGCCTTTAACCAAATGAAAACTGAACCATTTCAAGTCAAGTCTATATTATACAGACCTTATACAGATAGAAGAGAAAGAATGTCTGCTTGCCTTCTGTTGTCCTACAAAACATATGCACAATATATTATAGGTACTTCCCCGGCAGCCGAGATAACAATGCTTTAAATCAAAAATATCTAGACAGAACATACTGCGAATTGTAGTAACACAGATACACAGA
The DNA here is from genome assembly GCA_019776445.1 of Tomocerus maximus. Classification (NCBI taxonomy): domain Eukaryota; kingdom Metazoa; phylum Arthropoda; class Collembola; order Entomobryomorpha; family Tomoceridae; genus Tomocerus; species Tomocerus maximus. The sequence goes on along the minus strand of JABASH010005739.1, from coordinate 9,684 downwards.
GATGATAACAATGCAGTTGGAAATTGCAGAGTAAAAGGAATAATGCGAAATTTTTAATCTCTCATTAGATCACAAAAGTGCAGTGCGTTGTACTTGGAGGGAAGATAATAATTCAGGACGGAAAAAGACGGCGACTTGTACGAAAGAGACCATTTAACTCCATGTAGATTCGAGACAGACGTAGACTGAGGAGTAGACAGCCATCCATAAATGTAACCTACTACTCTGCATGGTTATTATTAAATAATAATAGCTTATTGTACTGCAAAGTGTTCGTGAATCAAATAGCCAAATCGAGTGTAGTGAAGCGAATCCCGATAAGGCAGTGCCGTCGCCAACTCGTCTCCTTATCCTAATGAACTAGTTTCCTTTCAATACGAAGAAGAAATGGATGTAGAGTCTCAGATGTTATCTACAGCTCTATTTTAAATCACAATTCACGAATCCTGCAATATTATAGCCGTAAATGGGGGCATGTATACTACTAAATGAACCCAATATTCTATCTTCAGTTTTATCAAATTAACATAATTATATTAATATTTTTGTTCCTACGCACAGAAAGACAATAGAGACCTAATCACGTCTCGATGGACGAAAAGATACGAGATTCTTAAAGCTGTGGTTGCTAATTTATAATTGATAAATAATAATAAAGCGAAGATGATCAGAAAACTTTGCATGTGCAGATATAAATAAAAAATGATAATAAAGTATATACTTATGACACTGAGACAGAGCTTGCCAACAGAGGATAATCCATTAGTGGAATTTGCAGGGAAATGTAAGCCTGTAGTAGAATTAGCATTGGGATTTGCGTGACTGGAACTCTGCTGACTGTGATTGGGATTTGACATGAAGGTGTATGGTGCAAGAGGAAGAAGAGGCAGACCTTGCACTTGTTGAAAATTGGTGGATTTGACTCGAATTTGTTGTGCCGAGTGTCTGGAAGACGATCCATTGTTGTGGCCATGTCCATGATGTCGTCCATTGCTGGACTTATGACTGGATTTCATGAAGGGAGGGTTAAAAGTGGGATTTCGACAAGGAAGGATAGGGGGAGTCGGGACTTTATGATCTGTGACGTCATGATGGATGACCAAAGTTCCGGTGCCTGAGTCAGAGTCCCAAGAGTGTGGTCGAACGAGCCCACACAGAGGAACTGGAGGGAGCGGGGGTGGTGAGACATAGAATTTCGAATTGGAAACGATAGAGCTTCGATTGGAGCTTGTGATTGAGGTGGAGGAGGAAGATGAGGCTGAGGAGAGAACGGAGTTGGACTTTGTAATGGACGTCCCTGGAGATGAGGAAGAAGATAACGAAGGGATTAACGATGTCGGACTGACGATTCCACTCTGTGGACGTGAATTACTCTTATTATTGTTCCGACTACTTCCACCTCCACTCAAAATATCAATGGGCGAGTTCAACGAATGTCTTTGGTACTTAAACTCCCGCTCGCGATCTCTGAGGATAACGGCGGAGGTCCTGGCTTGAGAAGATGATGAACCACTGCTGGCATTACTGGAGTGGGTGGCCGTGTACAAACTACTAGTACTGGAACTCTGGAGAGGAAGCTTAGTGCTTGTGGGGAATTCGTAGTAATCCTCATGATGAGACTGTGAAGCTCTGACCAGAGACACACTCGTGTCATTCCCATCCGAAGGCAGAGACCTTTTCGGACCGTACACAAACGGATTGAAATTCACAAATTGCCACTCTGCCTCCACAGAGGATGTTTTAGACGTTGACGTAGACGACGACTCATTGTGAGTTTTATTTAGCGTCTGTTTTCGCCGTTTGATCCGAGTCTTCAGGTTATGCATTCGTTCACTGTATTCTGTCAACCACATCACTTTAATTTAACTCGCTCCCAAACACAATCCTCTGCCTGTCTTGAATAAATCTAGCACTAGTACTTCTCTGACATGCACAAATCACAAAAGTAATCTATTTTCACAAAATGCAAACAATTTGACGTAACAAACAGGAAAAATATATATGTAAAGAACAACGTGACGCAATCTAATGCAACAAAAACAAGAAAACAACACAAATGAGACAAAACAAAACTTTGTCCGATTGTTATCTCGGAACAGAAAGAGCAAAGGGATTATTCGCTAAAGCTCTTTTGACTCCTGTGATTTGATTTCACTTGATGGGATACGACACGACACAAACAATCCTCTACTCAGCTTCATTCCACAAACAATCAAAAGTTAAACACAAATCCAATTAGTTTCGCCCTAATTGCAATTCTGAGAAAATCAATTTCTGAGACACTTACACAACAGACATAGACCCACAACAACATCAAATAGTTTTCTTACAAATCAAATTCCCTCATTCCCTCAAACTTCCCTATCTTTTGCAAGTACAATTTTCTAATGCCATTAAATACTGGATGTTAGTATACGCTTACAAAACAAAAAGCCGATTTTAATAACAAAAACCTCCCACTTTTACCAACACTTGCTGTAACTTTTAGATCATTTTCTGTGGGTTTGGCTTAATTTTTGAATAAGTAATGCAATTTCACAAAAACCAATAATATTTCTTGAAACTACTTTCCACGCGATCGTTTTTCGGAGAATATCAGAAACGCACAATTTTACAAAAGCCCAGCGATGGTATGCTAATGTAAGTTTTAAGTGTAACTGCTCTGGAGATAAAAGGAGGAATGAACTGTGATGTGACTCTTGAGTGTGACTCGTCCTGTCTTTGTAGACCACTATAGTTGTTGACTATTAAATGGCTGGATATGGATTAGAATAGAGTGGAAGTGGCATGACTGCTGCACGGACTCACTGATTCCACTCTGATGGTCGTGAGCAATAGGAGGAAAAGTGACTTCAGTTGATTTCAGAGCAGCTATTTAGCATGGATATATTTCTTCCTTGAGCCTTGGTCAGTGTGAGTAGAGCGAACAATTACATCCATCGGAACGAGTCTTGTCACCTTAAACTGACTTTTACAACTTTAGCATTAGAAGGTTCACAGACACAATTTAGTTCAAGTGCAACTTTAAGTGTACGTATCGTATCGTAAACGTAGAGCAATTTCGTAGAGCAAAAAGAGGAACTTGAACTCAGCTCGGATAACAGCTACACACATTTAGAGCAATAATAATACATAGTAATGTAACTAGGTACTACTGTTTTACTGGACTCACTTCACTTAGTTTCCTTCCAATTCACTCCTAGTTTTATTTAACAAAATTGGAGGCATAAATTCAACAGACCTAACATCAAAAAGTGTAATAATAGAGCTAAGGGAACTTAACTAAAATGATTTCGTCGCTACATAAAGCTGACAGAGTGACGATGAGTGAGTGAGTACACACACACCACACACAGACAGAAATGAACAGTCGACTTCAATTTAACGTCCACACACGGCAAAGTAAACTGCATTGCCTGCACAACATCACACAGATACGCATACCAACCGATCCATCCAGCTTACCATAACAAACTAATGCAAAATGTATATGAGTGAGTGTACATGTAAAAGGCAGATCAGAAACAGACATATTTACTACTTAGTACTAGTAGGTATACTCATAGTTATGCACTCACAACTCAACTAGCTATACAAATACGTAATGCTTATGTAATGCATACACAGAGATAGAATCAGCTTAAGAAGGAACAAAACCCCTTCTTTCTTCCCTCAGCCAGTGCATCATGTACTCTACTCCACCAAACTCACACACATTCGTACACATTTAGGAATCCTACACCAGACATTGAATGCATATTCACAATCACATCCGACGACCCACCAAAAGTAGTTGCAGCTACTCATCTACTACTATGCAGTACACTAAGTAGTAAAACATTAATCCTCTAGATAAGTAAGAATCAGCACAAACTTTTTTGGTTTCCATACATTACATATTAGATGTATTTAAAACCTACATACTTGCATCACGACAAATGACTAACAGAGTAAATATCCATACAGCAAGTACATAAACAAATATCAAGCCAGAAAAACTCATCCTGTTAAGCCGATATTTGATTGACTGTTGTAGCAAGCAAATAAGATTGTGATGTATTCATATATTAAATCAATAGCTTGCAATTTTTTATAGGTTCCCAATTATTATATACCAATACTATATGTCAGATACTTGGAAAGTTTCTGTCATTACATAACGTAACTACTGTCAGCTGCAAAAATGAGCTGATTTGGATGTGCAAGTGCAATGGTACCATTAAAACTGAAATATACGTGTGAAATGATTGCTTAGGATGGGTTAAGATGATAGGTTTCAATTATGCTAAGTATTATATCTGTATAGACATGCTTAAGGATAAAAGACATGGACAAAGAATCCTGTAAATACTTATCCTCACGACACGGACATAACAACCTGACCAACAAGCCGGAACAATGCTTTGAGCATGGACTTTATTGTTAAAATATTATAGCCTATCTGTCTGCATCTGCGTAGTTAACTAGCATTTACTATTATGATTCTTTAGTATTCGCGACAAAAACTCGGAGACTAGGCGGACGGAGACATGCAGACAAACAATTTCGCCGACTCATTCTTTGCCGTTGAAACTTATATGTATTTAGCAAGTATCCATAGGCTGTTACGGCAGTTATACATTAAAACTCTCTGCCCTGTTGTTGCTTGTAAATTTCTTGCAATTCTACTACAGCTGTCATTTCATGCTTAATTGCCTTGAGAAATTCGCAATTGCCTTTTGCTAAAAAAAGTTGCGAGGGAGCGACTGAGTGCAAGTGTAACGAAAAACAACGGAACACTTTGGTCGGGCACTGTGTGCTTCTATTGTCTACGTAAGTTAGCACTACTTATTTCTGTGATGTACATATGTGTCTCGGTATACAGCATTACATAATACTAAATTACACTTATACATGGCAGTTACACATAAAAATCTCGCTTACTGAACGCGAACGGTTGCAATTGTTTCACCTTAACATGTAATTACAAACATACCAATGGACTATCAAATCAAAGCATATAAACACTATGAAAGTCTTTCAGATAACACGATTAAATTTTCCTGTTGGAAAGAAAATTAGTTTTTCAGAAAGATGTTTGCTAGTATGTTGGTTGATTAGTTGAAGAATAAACATGCATGTTTAAAGATTGCAGAGTACCAGTGGTGGATTATATAGTACTCATCAAATCACACCAGATAGATTGACATGAGTCACAAGGGAAGAATGTTAAGGTTGAATTCAAAGTTAACTTTCAGTTTTTATGAAGTTGGAAACCTACAAAAAACGTTTTCCTTTCTATGAACTGCTAACTACATAGCACCTAGCTCAAATACCTTACTGACTTAACTTAACACTAGTATCTTATGTAATGTAGCGCAGCCAAAGTTAAGTTGTCGCTGTTGTGTTTTACACACGTTTAGTTCGCCACCTGAATTTTAACCATCTCGCCTGATACAATTAGACAGACATAGAGTACATTGTACGTTATGCAATATTATCTACCAATCTACAAGTGCAACCAGAAGGTATGTCATGTACCTGATTTCCTTCTTTGTAACAACAATTTTGTGAGTTCTATAGAAGTTACCTATAGAAGTGTTCATTAGGTGCTATTATGTAGACTAAGCTTAACAAAAGTGATATTGTATCTTGCTTACGTCCTGCAGGAGTATGATTAGCACCAAGTTTAAGTGTTTCTGATAATCTTCTACATACCTAACAATTCATGACGGAAAATTCCGGCCAACACGATAGATACACAAATAATATTCCCTAAAGACAACAAGAAACCACAGAATTTTCTTAGAATTCTATGCTCTGTAAACTTAGTTACAATGGCTCGCCTTTTTAGTGACCACATATAATAGTTATGTGAATGACTAAATAGCGTTTTTGAACTTTCTTACTGATTGTTATGAAAAATACATCTCGCCTTACTAACTATAATTGGAATGCTTATAGTCACATAAGAAGGAGGAGACAGTCTAGAAAATCCTACGCATTTGTCTGGATTTGAGAGAATGGTGTGCCGTGTGCGGGCAGAAAACTCAGGTCAAATCTGTAGGACAGAGATAGTGTCTACTGTGCTTATCTTAGTTGCCAGAGAATAGCAGGTAATGCAGAAATAGTGTTCATTGAGACAGTCAGTTAGCCAACTAACGAAAATAAAGGGATAAGAGGCTTTGCTTTAGCTTGCCATTCCATGGCACTTTAGCAATTCATGGAGCAGAAGATCGCCGCACCAAAGCATACCACAACACTTTTTACGAGTCTTTTCCTAATGCAATAAAGTCAGTAATCATTTCCGCTCCTCTACTCTCTGAGACAGGTGGAAATTGGTAGATTCCATTTTACGTACGTACCATACTGTTAACAAATACAATGTGTTTCGCGCTATCCACATAATATTCGCTAAAACTCTGCGTCCCACAGCTACAGCTTAGCCAAGTCAGTCACAGCCACAATTATGTACACTTATGTAATCAAAAACCATGAGCCATATGCTATACCACCATGGGATGCAAAGAAATCCCCATTTTTACATATTTATATTGCTCTTTGTTAAATAATCTGACTCGGCTAAACAAAGCTACCTAGCTAAAACTATCTCATAACTCCAAGTATAATTCTCATCATGCAAAGCTTTCTCTACAGGAGTTTTCGACTTCATTTGTAAGTTTACTCTCAGCAGGTTGTATTACATAACTTCTTAACAAATGAAAATGGAGTCTATTTACCGTGCCTAGATTATTAGCTACTATAACGCGTGCAAGAATAATAGCACAAAAATACTTTTCAGAAACTACAATAAAATTGGCCAAAAAATTTGCATAATGGATTTCTTCCTTGTTCTGCATATACTGAAAAGATAAACCATATTATATTATTGAATCCCACGTAACAGAAGAATGTGCGTTATACCTATTTACACTCTTCGTCACACATTGTCACTAATACACTGCCAAATAAGAAATATATACATAAATACGTTTGCTAAACTAGGCGATATGAAATTTAATATGGGGTGTGTATTACTGTGGAAGTAAAATAACCACAGAAGGGTAGACATGTTTCCACACGACAGGACAGAAAAACTCGCTGTGCAAGTACATGACTCAGTTGGTTTACACTCCCACCAAAACGACACTGGAATAAGATAAGAAGGATTATGCAAACCTAACGCTATTTTTTACTTACTTCCTTCAGTAAATGAAACGATAATATGCAAACCTTAATACTTAAGCTGACAGAGAATGTGTATTTGTTATGTCCCTGCAATGTATACCAAGTGCTCATAACATATTATGGTACCCTGTACTGTAAATACGCATTTCGGGCCAAAATATTCCTGGAATCTTCCGTTATACACGGAGATGGGGACGGATATTTATTGCACGCTCTTTCTACGACTGGAAGAGCACAAGAATTTTGCATGGAAAGATAAACATGGGCTGAGCCTAAAATTTTATCTGCATTATTGTGTGGAATGGAAATATTATAAGTCTCAGAGGGAGGAATATAAATAAATTCCGATAGTAAACACAGGGAATAGTGAATGGCGAAGGAAACCGAAGGCAAAGTCAAATGAAGCAACTTCCCCAAGGCTTCAAGAGAATTTCGATATTTTCCTTAAATCCTTACTCCAAAAACACCGTCAGAATACAAAAATACTGACTGACAAGTAAGCACAGAGAACAAGTAAAATGCTCATGTGTAGTGCAGCCGTATGTATTTTGTGTCGAGTCTGTTTATTCTTTTCTGGGCTAAAGCGAACGTAACTCAGAGTCTCTTGATGGCCATAGAAAGCTGAGAGTTAAAGTTAGCTTGTATTTCATCCATGTAAATTGCTTACGTTATGTTACGTCACGATACGATACGACACTTTGTCTCCATACAATACACATGCACCACCAACCTAAAAAGGCTGCTAACTAAACATAACATTGTATAATATTATGGACTACAGATACACGAAGTAACCCACAGAGGAAGAAAAACCAAGAAAACAAGGAAAAGAATGGCAAAATGACACTCTTCGACTTTCTTTTCCTCCACGTCGACTTTCGACTTTTGTCTATTGTATTTCTATTGTATTGTTGTCATTCAACTCGTGTAACTTGTGCACTATAAAAGTAAACACACACACACTCGATTACTATTTTACACAACACATCACATCACTAATGCCATTGCTATACTGCATAACTACAGAGTGAACTGCTGCTGCTGCGGTGTAGTGGCTAGCATGGCAAATCCGTTTCCTTACATCACATTACAATATTCTAGTAGGTTAAGATAGGAGCTGCCATCGAATATTCACAGTGCATCCGTTCCGCCTTCATTTCACAGAAGAGCCAAGCCAAACCAAGTAGAATGTAATCTTCGTCAGACGAAAAAGTCGGGACTAAAAGAGGAGCATCCCACTCTTATCATATCGTGCAATGCTCAACTGAACTATATTAGAGTATAATGTAGTTCTTCTCACAGCAAAAAAGACGTCCGTCCTCTCAGAATAAAATACGATGAAATCCAATACGATTCTTACTCTTTGTCTTTCTGTCATCTGTACAAGTTGTTGCGATTTTTGCTCTACTATTAGATACTATATTGAACTACTTGGAATTTTATATAGCCAGAGTTGCCTCTCCTACATTTGTAATTCCAATGTTTCTTCTACAGACAGGCCTAGGACAGCAAGATAACGATATTTCCCATTTAACTCACAATCCACTGAACTTCAGTTACAGATGCTATGTCCTCCCAACTCAAATACATCATTTATATAAAGCACTACTACAACTTGTATTTATGATGTTTGTATTCATGTCAGGAAACCCAAGTTTTCAAAGTTAAGAAACATTCTCATTTGATTTTAACTATCGTCTCTTCCATTCCTTTGCCTCATTTAATATTTAATACACTTCCAATGTTTTTCAACGACAGAATTGGAATGTAAAACTTGGGAGGCAGACGCAGAGAGATTCTTTATACTATCGTTGTTTGAGTAAAAACACCATCAACTCCTTGGATTCTTATCAATTTCTTTTCATAACAAACATTATTTATAACTCAGCACTATAATAATAAGTAATTGCTCTTGATAATCTCTTGCTCCACATTTATAGCAATTATAAACACAGAGATATCAGAATTTGACTGATTCGATTCATTCGACAGTCTAAAAAGAATCTAAGACACTATTGTTTATCAATATTTTCCCACTTTGACTTATCATGTCCGTTAAGTTAGTTTTTCTATTTGTGCAGCTTTAGTTATCGCTGAACCGCTTAAAGGGCATCTCTTGTAGATTCCATTAAAATACAACCACCAATAAGTTATCTAAACAACACGTACATTTGGGAAAATGAAGAACAACACGGCCAAGTCCACATAAGTATACTAATGCATGTATATGTAGTAAGTAGCAGAATGTAGTAGTGACATGGCACATAAACAGAACGGATAACACAACTTGCATACCAAAACGCCGCAATGCATCACATCATTCACAAAGTCGAAAGGAAGATGTTGTTTCTGAATGTGATATGCAAGCAACAACGTGATCCGATGTAATATGGCTAATGTAAGCAAGCACTATACTGCAATACGATTACACGATATGCAGTAATGTAATGTAATACGAGTGAGATCTCACACTCAAAATGATTCAGCTCAGAATCCCGAGAAGTAGAATAAACATAT
>JABASH010005738.1:0-11596 GCA_019776445.1 Tomocerus maximus | reverse complement strand
GATTAATATAATTGAATAAGTAGGTAAGTAGATACATATGCTGGAGACATAGGTACACATTTTGTACAATAAAACTTACACTGTTTGATATACGATAATTGCGTATCAGATTTCTTTTCATTTCATCCTAACTATATTATGCTCTTTAAAAACAGCAAAAAGGGTTATCAAAAAGTATTATAGTGTTCGTTTCTCAATTTGTTAACTAATATTGTATAGAATATAATAGGCTCAAATACTATAATGCATACTTACAAAGACAAATTATAGTAAATAATTACTTAAAATAGCAATCACTGCAAGACAAATGCCTTCTACTATAGGCAGGTCTAATCTGTTGGCAAATAACACTATGAAGCCAATACATTCAACCCATCAGTAAAAAAGTGTAATACATCTACTTAAGTATTAACTGTAGCGTAAGGTAGGTAGGACTAAAATTCATATTTAACTAATCATAAAGTAATAATTAACTCACAAGCAATTTCTAGCTCTCTTTCTGCACGCAGACTGGGACACAGAAATTCATCTCGGTGGCTAACGTGTATTATTATTAAAACAATAATATCTCAAAGCGATTTACTCCAGAAAGTCAAATTTCTGAGCAAATTGTGGAATATTGTGTAGAAATGAAAACTTATACTATTTCTACTATATAATCTACTTTTACTGGACTAGTGACAGTGAACTCAAGTAAGTATATCAGAGAAATAAATATGTAACGAGTAGGACCCGATCTAGTTAGTTTTTTAAAGGGAATGTAAAACGAAGGTTAGTAAACTGTTAAATAGTTCTTTTACGCTTTGTTATCAAGCTACTCAGACACATTGTCATAACCAACTAATTGTTCTTCCGTTCTAGACGCGATAATTTCATGCATTGAGCTGTCTTTTAAGTTAATAATTCATATGTGTCACTGTTATTAGTGAAACAGGCTAGGCATTTAAATATATAAAAATTTCTTTCTGTAGGTTCCTATTAGACCTAATCGTTGTTGGGTGCTGATGATGTCAAAATGCATGATAAACTGGCATCTGTACTTTCCGCCTGAGTGAAAGTTTTTTTGCAGCACAATGTCCAATCTTGCATATTTATTCAAATTCGCAGTGTTGAAATGAAACCCAGTCCTCTTCGTACACAATTTATTACGTAACAACGCTAATTTAAATCTATAAGCATCTACTGCATTACATGTTATGTAATTGTGAGAATAATTAAGTTTAACTTACTATACTTACTATTACTAACTGCTAAATTAAGTAATAATATAACGAATGTATGATACGAAGCGTGCTATTTACTATATACTAATAATTGCTGCTAATAATGTACTATAGACAACACAGAATACATATTATGTAGGTACTTATGAAAACAATAAATATGAAATATTATTATTCTTTATGGACTAACCATCTTCATTCAGATTGCTATTGCACTTTATTTACAAATGTGGAGGATATCATGGCTTAATAACTAACTAAAATAACTAACTTTTTAAGAAATAATTTTCAGTACAGGGTCGTCGTGTGTTTAATCACTTTTAGCTGCAATCATTATTTTTGTAAAGTTAGTAGGTAGAAAATCAAAGTTAAAAGACTTTTGGAGACAAACTGCTGAAATAAAGTGGTAACTGTGCACATTTGGAAAATTCTTTCTCTGTATCGCCGCGTTTATTGCTCTTCTGATATATGTATTTAACAATAATCAGAGTATAAAAAATAATCATAGAATGTATAAATAGCTGCTGGAGGAAGTTCGTCGGGAAAATCCACAGCTTATGGTTTAGCTTGAGCTGCAATAATTTCAAAGAAAATTGCATGAGAGGATTAAGAACGTAACGATCTGAAGTTTTGCACAAATGAAATGGCACAGTAAAAAGAGAGTTCGGGTTAAGCTTACCTCTCTAACAATATACGCGGTCATATCTTATCCAGCGAACAGTATTTTCTTCAGCAAAATTTACCCGGGTTGAATGAATGGAACAAGACAAGACTGAGGTAAACAATTCATGGCTGATGGAGATAACGGAATTTCAAGGGTCTTCAAAACTACATACCGGTAATCCAAATCACAATGATCCATTATTAGAGATTTTATTATCATTTCAGCATATTGACCCAAAACAAATTGGTACGGAGGAATTGACGATTCCGGTAAATGAATAAAGCATTCCAATAAAATAATCTTCTGGAAGAACAAATAATCTTGCAAAAGCACACTATTTTTCATTTGATAGGCTAAATGCATCATAAAAAGGTATGTTCACTGGAATGTTTGTTAATTTACCGAATAAATTACATTTCAGTATTTCCTTATAAGAATCAACTTTGAGGAACCTTTAGAGATTCTAGGAAACAGTTCGGGGTTCTACTTGGAAATTCAACTAAACTGGATAAAATCAATTGTATCCTTTCATACTTATATGTATACAGAGGTACTTTAGGGTGTGCCATAAAAATTAGAGTACTACATAATGGAAACAGTTTAGTGTTTAGTTCAGTCTACGAATAAAAATAGTTGGCTCAAAGCACTACTAAAAGAAATACAATCAGCAAAAATATTATGTATTATACAAAGAGCTGCTACTGGCTACTACCGACTGCTCTGAGTTGAATAGATACAATTGGTAGTGTAAGTATTGTAATGATAGCAAGGCATGTCGAAAATAGAATCTACGTGAAAATCAAATGGTGAAAACACTAAAGATTGTCATATAGCAATTGCTTCGTTATCACAGTTATCAGTAATGAGTAGATCGGAGAGAGTTAAAGAATTGGATGGAAGTCAAGGTTTTTTATGTGAATAAGTAGGTCGTAGTCATTCATAAATAGGTGACTCTGGCTCTTTTCTCGCTCTAATGCCTTTGCCAACTGAGATATGGATGTATACAGACATGTGTGTGAGAAAGAAGATGGAGATTAATTAATTCAGAGCAACTTACGTAGGGATTAAGCACTGCAAAGCCCTAGGGGAATGCGGCGTCCTGTTCGTGATTCTAGCAAAATTTAATATGCAAATATGTTAATACGATACAAATACACAATGAGTTAGTTTTCAATAAATCATTGTAAAAGAAATCATACATCGTGTCCTTTTTGAACTCTGGTCAACTGAGGAAATTGTCAAAAAGTAAATAATTATTGAGCAAGTATACATTGAAATCATAATAATAATATCCATTTTCTAAAACTGATACTAATGATACTACTTCATAAATAGAAATTTCCAATAAACTCTTTTATTATATCATTGCTTTGTAAGTAATCAAATCACTTACTTAAGAATTTAGTTTATCATGATGTTTCTTCATTTATTGTGTATTATTTTCGTTTCTCATTATTATCATTATCATTTGCTCATGTTCTTTAGTATCTTGTCACCTAGTATGATTTCCAAGTTCAACAATTACAGTACAATGTATGTAGTGTCACAGCATACTTTTCTTGTTTCTTTAATATATTTTTCTACGCTACTATTACATCATTTTAGTTGTTACTGTTTAGTACAGGGCATACACAATTCAACTATGCGAATTAATTTTAACACTTAATGACTAAATTACGGATTAGTAATGCTACTTCAAATGTTCTGCTTTCCAGCCATATCATTACAACCAAATATCACATTCAAACTAGTATAATCATCTAAAAAAATTGTAGGCTATTATTTTTGATTTTTTTCTCCTACCACTATAAAAAACATTTAGTTTGAAATTATTTCATTGTCGGTTGCAATGTCACAGCTAAAACTTTAAACTCATCTATTTTGGATATCAAACAACATTCTGCCACCAATTACAAGAGTACACACTGTTAAGTTTTAGTAAATGAAGGCTAAGCTACAGATTCTTGGCTATAATTGGTTAAATGTTATAGTAAATAGAATTACTAGTATTATTATATTATAGGTAACTTCGCTATTCATTATATTACAGATTCTTTATGTTTGTTGCATTGCAATTTTGCAGATATATGAGTTAAGACTTACATGTTATTAAAGATTATGCACTTTAGTTAATGGTAGTTTCAATTTCAAGTATCAGCATTAATATTTAGATTGACAATACAAATATCTAGTAATGTTAATAATATATTATCGCAATGCTTACTTCTAATAATTATCATTTTAGTAAATTATCTTGATCTTTCACAACAACAAACAGGTATATTCGTTAAACTTGTAGCATTCTACATATAGGTAGGTATATTATATCCACTGGGGGGAACTCATTCTCGCACAATCGTATTCAACAGCAAAACAGAACAAATTCATTTTCATTTTAGCACATGAATTATTATAACAGCAATGGTCAGTAGGAGATCATACATTTTACTATTCAAAGCATGCATCCTTTTACACATAATGTATTAGTTTCGTTAGATTGATAATCATCATCATTCATTTATCACATTTTAGTACAAGTACATATATAATTATTAGTTTGTCGCACTGGTACTAACATTAGTACTTAATTCTAGTGTAATAATTATTTATTAGTATTTTAATCTTAAGTAAATACATAACACTACTTATTTGATACGTTTATACGGTAGAAGTATAAATTCGGATTGAGAATCTACTCATAGCTTTATTACGAAGCTATTAATTGTGCAAATTCGTGAAGTATTTATAGTTGGGCATTCTGTAAGTATGTGTAACCACTTGTCACTCCAACGAACAATCACTACATGAGATCCCAGAAAGCCCTATCACTGTGTCAGATCTCTAAATAATACCAAAATTAATTCAGGGAGAAATCCCTTCGAAAAGAAAGGAAAAGTAGTTGGGAAAGCATGGAGCTAGTTTGAAAAATGGCCCGAAACAATCTGATAAATACAATTTATGCATACATAAGTATTACATATGTATTTTCTACCCCACTAAGAAATCAGGGGCTTTATCGTTACATTCTAAGACACATTGCGTGATCTTCCGGAAATGCCGTTCAGCTGCGCATGTTTTGAGGCTTTCCAAAGCTCAGCTCACATGGTGTTCTTGAGATTTCATATAGAAATTCCCTGGAGTGGCTCATGTATTCAGTAGGTACATAAATTGCATAACATGTGTATCATGTTTGTGAATTTCGCAGTATAACTGATGTTTGTCCCAATGTCCATTTATAGGGAGACTACCACTATGTAGCTGTAGTAGTCTAGACTAGAGTCGATTTCTTGGGCATGTTACTTATCTGCATGCATTAACTGTGCTCCACTACTTATGATTTAATGTTAATTTCCTCAACTATTGACAAGCACTACTTAAAGTGTGTCTATTAAACAGATTTACTGATTCTATATCTTGGCGATGGTACTGGTTGTTCTGTTTTTCTATTTCGATCATTTATTATACTGTAAGTAGTACGTGCTCTCCAATACTCTAGCTATATACAATGATTAGTTATATAGGCACCTATATTATTTAATGGCCATGTATAGATACATTTAGGTAGCAGTAGTTACTAGTAGGAAAGGATGACTTTCGTCTCCTTCTCATTAGTAATTACATCATGCATAGGTATTTCTGCTGTCTGTGCTGTGATATGTTTCAAAGTCTTAAAATTCCTTACGAAAACTGCAATAAGTAATTAAGAGTTAAGGATTAGAATAAACTCAGCTGGTTACTGAATGGTTTACATGGCAAGTTTGAAGCCTCTACTGTAAACAGTGAATTGAGACATAGAATCTGCATCAAATGATAAGCAACTTTGGTCTAACTCCTTCCTATCTCTATTTGGTTCCATTACCTGCACTAGGTAATTTACTAAGGGTAGCTATTCTACTGGCTACTGAACTGCACTAAAGCTGCTCTTTATAAAGACAATCCTCTAAATCTGTTTTGCTAATCGTATTAAATATTAGACAGTGTATACAGAACTGATAAGAGCTTTCATCTCTATTTTAATTAACTACAAGCACCACTTAAATATTATTGCGATCTACTTCAGTGTGTAGTTCAAATGCGGTGGTGCGGATTACCTATTTCTCTAAAATTCTCATCTGATCAAGAAATAAGAACAGGAAATGCTATGTTTCCGAATTCCTTCGAAATTCGTTTTGAAGTGTATAAGGCGTGCTTGGAGTATTCTTAGTTTGATATTAGGTTGTATTTACTATTTATATTACAGATATAACACAGGCACCTTTAATATTTGAGTTTGAAAACTATGAATAGTTATGCTTTCTTAGGGGAATATTGATAAACATTTTATGTTCACTCTTGCTTCTTAATTACTTAGCTGGATGCTTTCAGCGATGAAAAAACTGCCAACTGTTTTCCACTGGATGTGAGAACAATCTCAATGGTCCCAATGAAATCAATATTCTTTAGTCTAACTTTATTATGCATTTAGTTTATAGTATTTTTATCTTATTGTTTTATATTTAGGTATAGATTCAAAACCTGCATTTTTAGGGATAAATCTCACATAACTATACATAGAGATAGCACGACGGTTCACTAACTTGTATATCATAGAGATGGTTATCTTGCAAATCGATTTTTCTAACCTTAGTCTGTGATTCTACTTTTCTACTCAAATATTTGTAGTAAATTATAGAAGCACAAAATGTTTTGACTAGAAGGACAAACTAAAATAGATTGTTTTAACTACAAAGGCTATTTCCAGAGGAAAAACAGTTGGTTACTGGCTCTACTACAGTATAAAAAGCTGGAGACCGAAAAATTTGGATTGTTAGAGCTTGTAAAAAATTAGTGAGTATGAGGGAGGGATTGTGTCATGAATTGGCTTACGGATTATGTTACAAATCAGCAAGAGCAACAAGACTTTCGCAAAAGTGGTAATTCAGGTTTCGGCCTGCAAATATTCTTCTTTTCTGCAAGGACAAAATGTTCACCATTCCTTTTAGTTACTTAGAATTAGAAAGAATGTTTTTACACATGGATGATTTGTTGTGTGATGCTATTTATGTTTAGTAAGTCATCTACTTCTAAGATCTACCCAAGTCAAATAGAGTTACAGTTACATTTCATTTCCAATTTACAACAATAAGTCTTTCGTTGTGTCATCGATCCAGAAATAATTTTTCACCTTGTCAGTTTCCAGTGTTAATCTGTTAACTATGAATAGCAGAGCACTAATTGTCGATGTTATGTTTATGTTATTTTAGTTAGTACTTTTCAGTACTAGGCATTAGTAGTAGGCAGGCTCCATTTGTTTCCCATATTATTATAGAATCCTACAACGAGTCAATGACTACGCTAAACTCCCAGTTCGAAATCATAATTTAAACACAATTTTTGGTTAATAAAGCACTACTGTTTGTGTCAATATCAATGTGTACTTAAATATCATTTGTAAATTACCGTAAAGAAAGTTTGAGTGTTTGTATGAATGTATAACTGTGTACAGTGGAATCTAAGAGTTTGTAAATTACCGTAAAAAATAATTGCGCATTCACAAAGATTTAAATAACAACATTTATGGAGGTAAAAAAAGTTTGCTTAAAGTTAATTTGTACTAAAAATACTCTTTGGTAAGAACCGTAAGAACGAAAGATTTTTGCAAGAGCAAAAAGAATCGGTGACTTGTGGTCGTAAGAATTGTCTGTCAGTGTTTGTTAGTAATCGTGAGAAATTACCTCAATTGACAATTGGTAAGTAAAGATTATTGAGGTTATTGACACAACAAAGGATAACAACAAGTCCGCAATAGAACATCTGTTAGGCTTGTAAATATAAAGTATGCAAGTGATCGATAAGCTTCATCTTGAAATTTTAAATCATGAATAATAATCCAAAATTTCAAGTGAAATGAATTTTCATACGAACGCTTTATGCTTGACAAAGAAGAAAATGAGGAAAATTGAGTAGGCGATCGGAAAGACGATGCGAGAGACCACGTCGATTGTTTTCGCCACTCTTATGGGATTTTCGATGATCCTCCTTCGTAGCTAAAAACAATACAAAAACAGATAATCAATTCCCTGCAATCACAATTTTCATCATTTATGTATGGCAAGAAAATATCAGAATGTGGAATGGATTAATCAAACATTTCAGGAGAATCAGATGCAAATCAGTGCTCGGAACAATTCTGTGCAATAGTATTATTGTGGAGAGCTGTAAAAATGTTTTATTAGAAATGTAATTACTGCTGGAATGGATAAGCCAAAATTTGGGGTATGAGTTGGAGAGGGGCTGCATGTGGTACACGCAACAATCTCCGTCGGGTTGTTGCTGCTGGGTTGAGGTGGTCCAACGGGTGAGGACGCTTGGTTCCCCTCCACTTTGTTCAACTGTAACATGGAAATCTTCAAACAGTCCCATAAACGCATTTTTAATTTTATATCATGCACAGGCAAACTTGTTAGTCGCTCATCTCTCAATCAAACTAGGTACTCAATAATCCCCATGTACGACACGCAATCAAATCGAAAATGGAAACAGTTATCAAAAGAATACACAAGATACAACAGAAAACATTGATTTTCACTAAGAAAAGCACATTGACTAGGGATCCAAACCAAAAGAATTGGGTCACACACCTGAGCAGAGGATCTGGGCTCGGCTGTCACATCGTACGGTCTCCTTGGTCGCTTTCTCCCGATATAATTTACAAACACAAATTCCAGTAGAGAGGCATAAATGAAGAACATAGAGAAACCGTCCCATATGTTCATTGCCGTTAAATTGGAAACCACAGGCAAGGTCGAGCGAAATGTATTGCTGAAACAAAATAAATGTACCCCGTGGAATCTCAGATAAAAGTTATATTATTATAATGTACTAGCTTGGCTTTCAATTAATAAGAGGAATGATCTGGAAACCCTCCTATATCTGGAATTCCAATCATCATTATAGTAGACGGAGAAAAGAGTTTATTGCACAAAGTTAATTCTTAGTTTACCTGGTGGTGAAAAAATTGAGCATTGTAGTGACACCAAGCATGACACGAGCGGGCACTGCATTCCACTCAAGCCAGAACGTGATGAAAGATGAAGTGACAAGAATGATGTCTGGGATAAAGACCGTGGTGAAATAGAAGGCTCGATCTCGGTTGAACGTCAGCTCAACTCGTAGGCAACTGTAATTCCCTGCACACGGAAATTACAAAAAAGAACGTTACCACAACTTCCTGACACACTTAAAAATAGATGAGATACGTTGGATGACAGTGCATTTGATAAATTCGAGTAATCCGGATGAAAACTGGAGACTCTGGTCTGCGTTTTATAGCTGCACCACTTATTTATTAATTGGAGCAAGTTTTATCTGACAAAAGTCAAAATTCCGCGGGACTGTACATTTAATAATGGCCAAAGTACTGCACAATCACAAATATGGGCAAAGTACTGCACAATCACAAATTCTGCAAGTTTCCATACAATTTTCAAGTACAATTTTCCACAGTATACTTATGGAGTAAAAGTTATTTTCCTTTTTGTGTGGCAGAAAAGTAACAGTATATAGGTACCCTTAATTCATACATATTTCATAGAAACACCCAGGAATTCATGCTTCGGTAAGCGTTTTTACTTATTTTACTCCGCGTTGGGATAATGTTGTTGAAAATCCAATCCTAATTCCTAACTCGAGAAATAAATATAAAGTTAGGAAGACATCTATAATGTAATGCAGAAGTTGGGACACGACACAAGTTCAAAATATGACGTGTCTAGAAATGCTGTTGGGAAGGCTATACTAGGACAAAAGAACTGGTATTCAGAAATCGCATAAAATCGGATGACACGCCGTGTTCAATAGCGATATATAATAATCAGGATAATAATAAGAAAATATTTCGCGTGGAGTGACACAAGTGCTCCTTCAGTTCGAAACTCCGGGAGTGTGAGGGGGAAAGTGAAGACGCTCTTCATCATTTCGTTTCATTGCCTACTTCCCAGGCGTTCGTCTCGCTCTTCGTTCCACCATCCATTCATTCGATCCAAAAAGGAAGGAACAGAGCGTCACATCACATCACAATCTCATTCCGACTTTTATCGAAATCCCATAACCAATCTCTAATGTTTTCTCCAGTGCACTTTCTCCTCCAACATTACATCGCACTCACATTACACACCGGAGAAGAAGAATCTCCGTCCCTACTCCATCCACATCACAGCACACACTACCCTTAAAAACGAACCTCTGGTGTACAACAACGTTGTAAAACTTGTTTGGATTGCAACGTGTATTTGTTCTTGAGACTCCCCTTAGCACTCAACCGATATTATGTACATAATGTGTACTTAGGAAGGAACTCCCTCACCAAACCAATCAATTTCCTCTATATCAATGTCAACATGGGATAACCTAACGCTAACACAAACTTGCTTATCCTGCAGTTGATAGGCACTTAACTTGCCCTTCTGTCACTTCCCTATAGTATGTTCGGATACAAATGCCATTTCGGGATCCAGTATGCCATAATGCCAGTGTAGTAGTGATGATGGGATTCAAACTGTCTGAGATGCCATAAAATAAAATAGGTAATAGAGAGGCAGTTGCCCGTATAAAAATACATAGTGCAGGAGTAGCACCCACTTAATAAGACTCCAAGTATTGAATTCAACCAAGTTGAGGAACATCTCATCACATCTTCTCAAAAGTTGGACGCTCGCTCTCATTACTCAACCACAACACGGAGCTAAGTCATCATCATCATCACTCATCAACTAACACCAACAGAACAGCCTCATCTCACTTATCTCTGCTCAGCTTTTCATTCACAAGGACATCCTATAGAATCTCTATCAATATATCTGCTACTATTTTATCATCTCGCATTTCTGATTGCTTTTCCACATTTCCCTCTCTAAAAAAGTTATTTCGGCACGCCAACTTTTTTCCCTTTTTCTAACAATGCAGGATGGAAACCCACAGGAAAAGTTGTAGCGAATATAAACAGAACGTTAAGCAGGAGCAACATGACGCAATAATGTACTTCGTGTGTCTTGTGCGAGAAGTATACTTTGTTTATGATGTACAGGATTCATATTATGTGATACGAGTAAACATGCAAGAGAGAAAAGAGAAGGCACCATCTGTCTAGTTCATCAAAGGAGATGTTATGATAGTCACGGGAAAAAGCAGTCACGCGGCTCAGCTCCGCTCAAGAACTAAGTTCACCAAAGTTCAGACATTTCTTCCTCCAAACTTTCATTTGATTTATTTCACTGAATTGACTAGCACTATCCTACGTCTTACACGCCTTTGCTTACTCTTACGTTCAGCACTGGAAACATCAATAAACATATTTCGACTTCCTTATCTTTGATCCAACCGTCGTACTTTCATAGATCGGTGGGTGTGTAAAGAGCCCACTTCTTCCTGAATATATTTTTCATCTATCTGCAGGCACACTCTGTCTAATACTCTACCTAACAACATCGCTATGCATATCGGGAGTGCCCATTAAATAGTAAATAATGATTTGGGGTATTAAGTAGGAAAATATACACAAAATGAAAACATGACATATATTGCTCAAAATAGTATACTTGCGAATATATAGAGTACATTAAGTACCTACAAATTGAGCTCTTTCATAAGATATCGTGCGTTTGTTGTTCCGTTTTATCATAATGACTAGTATTTCTAAAACCCCAAAGAAAGTTCTCGCTCGCACATATTT
>JABASH010005737.1:0-11597 GCA_019776445.1 Tomocerus maximus | reverse complement strand
ACTTATTCATGAGTTGAATTTTTTCTATGTACAAGAACGTATATTTCATGTTTTCTCTATTTAAATGTTTTTACTTACAATGATGATAAACAATTGATTAAAAACTGATCTGCTTAATAGGAGATATTATCAATTATTAATAATCCATGTTGCAATCAGTTGTTTACACATTCAATTGAAATTACTATTATTTTATTTCACAAAATTACCTTTAGATACCTTGGCTTATATGACCAAAATAATTTGTCTAGAATAGACAGATAATCACAGAGACAAGTTAAAAGTGAATCTAGATAGTGTAGAGGTGTTGTCCATTAGAAGTCAAAGATTCCCTGTAGAGTCATTGATTTCCGGGGGAAATGATCGTAGCCTCCCCACAGAGGATTCGTAAGCTACAGAAAGCAAGCATTGTGGCAGAGTAAACCAAACCTAAGTAAACCAAACTGGAGCAAAGGAAGGGAAAGTCAAAATGCTTAACGATAAGAAGTGAGTCGCCCAACTTATTGACTAATGGAGGTGGATATCATATCACTTGCTTCCTTGCTTCCAATCCTGCCTAACCAAAATCATAATCCTGATTTTCCCTTGACTGTATTCACTTCCCAACTGCAATAGCATCACGTATTTGAAATCTGCTGTTGCAACCCCAGCATTTATTCTTTTCTGTAGCTACTATAAATTATAATCTCTGATTTCTAATCATAAACTCAAAGACCACATTGACAATGCAATTGCTGGCTAAAGTGAGGTCTATATACCTATTTCATTTGAATTGATTGTGAACTTGGGTTGTATTTATAGTGCATTTGGAATTGCTGAAATATATAGGTAAAGGTCTAACCTGTCAACCTGTCCGACATTTCTTGTCATTTATCAATGCCTGCTGCTTTGCATGACTGGTGGTCTTTTACATATAATTATATCTACACTGTTTCCGCATGGCTTATTCAAAACAATTTTGAGACAACTAATTTTGAATTTCAGTTCCTAAAAATAGCGTACCTACCTAATAAGAATGAATCACATAATTATAGGTACGAATTATTGAACACATTTCGTTAAATCTAGTCCTTAAGTGTCATTACAGTCATTAAGTGTGCTTAAAAATTTGTCTGAAGTAAAACGATATTCTTATAGTTAGTAGACGAATGTAAACACAATGTACGTATGACTTTATGTCATTATTGATTTTATTAATTCTCAGTAATGCGCGTTCCACAATCACACCTGTATACAAGTAGTATGAATTTAATTTCCTTTTGCCACTGTCTTGATTGGCGTTTATTTAGTGTGTAACAAGTTACTAAATTTAAGTTAGTTCTTCATTCCGCAGGAAAGGGTGCCTGCATTTTATTTGACGATTAACGTCATTGGAATAGTGTAATAAATTATCGGTTCTTGCGACTTATCTAAATATTAAGGAAGAGTAGGCACAATGGAGGGCAATGTCTTGTTTTGCAAGGATGAGATGAGAAATGTCGAGTAGACTTCAAGTTTTTGGCTAAAAGTGAAGCAGGAGACAAGGAGATTTGCTTGGGAATCTGAAGCCATTTCGTCACTCTTCCCCTTTATTAATGGGACGAGAAGAGTATGAGATTGTGATCAATCTCTGTCCCCTTTTTCAACTTCTATGTATTTTTCTTTCCTTTTTTCATCCGTGTTCAACGTTGGTGCTTTTGGTCAAATTACTACAATTACAATTTGTGAATTATATTTCGCACTATAATTTAAATGTTAAACTCGTATACATTTATACATCCCAGTACACCCTAAATCCTAACAATACAAACTAAGCTATAAAATCTTCTGGGATGTTCTTATGCCATAGTACTGCATGCATGACACACACATGCAATTATTAGTTGTGTTTTCTTACAGAGAAAATGTAGTATGATGCTTTATAAATATTGTGGATTCCCTCAAGATTTTTCCACGAAAAATCAAGCAAAAAAGTCTTAGTCAAGAGAATCTTTTTGTTCCATGACAGAGTAAATTACTTTCATGGCATGAAAGGAGTAAATGAATTTGCGGGCGAAAATCACGGTTGTTTGAAGCTGATTTTCATTGTTTCTCAGTATTACTTTATCAAAATAGGTCAGCAAGGGGGATGGAGTTGTAATGAAAACAAGAGTGATAAAATTCGGCGAAGAAAATACTTAGAAATGAGAAGAATGTCTTGAATATTGTATATATGTAACTATATAGTCCGTCTTTCCTGGTGAAGAAAGTTATACAATGTTGCGTAACTAATTCTTCGTAACTCGTTTTGCTCACTTATCTAATGAAAATAAAATAACCTCACCTCACGGCAGGGCGGAGAGAAATCTCAAAGGGACTGAGGAATTCTTCGGAGAAAGAGCAATCTGATTATGAGTGGAGTGTACAGGCTCTTTGATGACTATTGTTGATGTGATGACCGATTCTCCGGGATGATAAAAGAAAGTCAGGGAGACTTATGCTTGAAAGCACAGCAGAGTTTAGGGATGAAGCTTCGCTGGGCAAAGGGAAAGTTTCTTATAGTTAAGCTCATTCAGGGTGTACTCCCTAAAGACAGAGTCAAAGTTACGGAGAAAGAGCCATATGAAAAGTTTTGTTCCCTCTGATGACATATTGTAGGCCCAATCTGATGTTCATTTGGCTCTTTTTCTTAAAATTGTTCATCTCTCTCTTCTCTTGACTCCAGTCCTAGTCCTGCTCTGAAAATCTCAAATGACGATGGCATTCACATACATATGTAATCTAATATCTAGGTATAAACTCCCTACGCCCTGAAGAGCAAGGAATGGTAATAGCCAAGTAATAGGACTTTCTGAAAATCTCACTTGACTTCACTTCGGTGTTCAGTGGAGACCAAGACCTTGCCTTGAATCCGTCATTTCCTTCCACTTGGCCCACACAAACTTCACTGAACCGCTTTGGCCATCATAAAAGCCTAACCTTATGTGGAGAAAAATTGCTGAATTCTACATAAACAGTATTACACTTATCTATATATTAGTCCACTCTCTATCTGTACCTACCCAGTAAATACTATGCATCCAAGTACATTACTACTATATAATATTCAGGTACATGCATTTTACCCCTTCATAGTGAAGATGGAAACAAAAACAGATCTAAAGGCTGAATGCATATGGCTTTTTCTTCTCTCTTGGTCCTATCTGTCCTATAGTATAAGAGGTCAGAAAGAAGAAAAGTCGTTATAAGACGTATTCGTATACTTTCTATAGTAGTACAGGACGAGAACAATGAACAGTATGTATCTTTGAAGAAAAGGAAAAGTTTTCCCCTTTTCCGAAACACTTTTTTATCATGGCCAGCAATTTGAGAGATGCTTCCTTTTATTTGTAGCTCCAGATAAGGAAAATAGTATGGAGCAAAGAGAGTAGAGAGACAAGAAACTGCAAAAGCTACAGCCTAATGTTTAGGTTACGCTTTTCATGCCTATGCGTCGGGATGTGTAACAACATTACGCATTATTCGCAATGTAATGCAACTTTTTGTCAAAGAATCTCCCGGAAAGTCAGAGCATCTTCATGAGACTACTGGGGAAAAGGGAAATGAATGATACTGAGGTGCAACGGTGCAGCATTTTAGGAATTTCTCAATTCTGCCAAATCTCGTCTGTTGTATTCTCTCAATAAATGCAGTGAAAGTATAATTTCGTCTCCCAGTACATTTTGAATTAAAATAAAAATGTATGTAAAACGATTGCCTAAAGTAGCAGTTCACTGAGTAGATAATATAAACAGCAGGTATGCATTATAAGTCCATTTTTTTTAGTATAAGTCCATTATGGGTTACAGTTCAGATGTACAAAGTAACGCTTCGTATAGGTAGGTGCCGTGGGTTTTTCCATGTAAAAACTGTCCTTGAACCTAAAAACGCTTGAAAATACTTTTCATGCTTTTTCCATCCCTCAAAAACCAAAGAGCTAAAGAGAAAATTGCTCATTCATTCGTCTAAAACAAAGAAAACGAAGGCAAAAATGTTATCGTTTTGCTCATCTTTATTTCTTCTATCGGACAATTTCCCACTTCAAGTAATAAAAGCTACCTGCTCGATCTCTCATCAAAAAGGTAACATTATCTCCGCTTCAATGCTATTTACTATCCTATTTGCAATTTCTTCTTGGAAAAGTTGATAACTGAAACAATTTACTCGTTTTTTCCATCATCAAGAATTTATACACCCTATAATATGGATATAAAAAATTATTTTATTATAAGTTAATTATTAGTAGGTTAAGAATTAAGAACTGTGTCAGCTGGGTAAGAGTAGTGCTTACACTAATAATATGGTTCTACTGTAATCATAATGGCCACTGGCCAGTGTCTATTGATCTGATCTTGTATTAATAATATATATATATAAACTGTATACTAATAGTCTATCTATATGACGCATTACCATACCTCTCGAGTGTTACACAATTTTTTCCCGGTCTTGGACTTCTGAAGTCCGAGACCGCGAACGGCAAAATGTGTGGGCAATGGAAGCTTTTTTGCTGTTTACAATTGCTTCTCGCTATCCTGTTACTTTCAACTCCCTTTTCGAATGCTTCATATAGATATTATAAGGTATATAATGCGCTAGGATTGTACAAGGCAAGGGGCTATGAATATGTTATGATGTGTTTGTAAGTATTTACTATTATACACTTTAATACCGGAAGAGAGGAGTATATTTTAAGCTTGGAAGCGGTCTCTGGAAGACAACCTTAAGTTTTTTGACATCTGTAAAGTATTGGTTTTTAATCAACATTGGATCAAAGATGAGACTGTAAGTGATGATCAAATTAATCTAATGTTGGATCTGAGTGGCACAATGCACGCTATGCCCGTGTATCTCGTTAAATTCATTTATTTCCGTATGTTTGCGTAGATACTAAGCTTAATACTATAGCTAAGGAAAAATAAACTGAAATAACCAAGGGCGAATATATGGAATGATTCAGAGTTGACCGCGGGCCAAAAGCTTAAAGCTTCACTTGGAATTAGAATCAATTTGATGAACGAATATCCATTTGCTCTTCCATTGACATTTATAAGATCTGAACTTTTCCGTGTGCCATATCTGTCTTGACGCGTTTACTACTTTTCATTATTAGCGTCCATTTTTGCCATACAGCTCACAGCTCTCCATAAGTATAACTACCGATGTAAGTATACATTATTGTACTAATACTATGTGGCCAATGTAAGATATTACATGAAGATAAGTACACAGCCGGAATTGTGTTTACATTTCGGATTTTCACTTTCTCCTCAGTTGCAAAAACTAAAATATTATTCTTTGGGTAGTTAAGAGAAGCGAACGAACTTTGGACCATAAATGCGTGTACGGTGAACGCACTCATACTTATACTGTTTACTTTGACTGCTTTGCTGAGTCGGCTAGTTTTTCTACACTAAACACATCAACAAAGTTGTGAACCGCTACCTACATCTTATTCTTCTTTTACTCTAGTTAATGTTTCGTACGATTTGCAGGTATGATGACTATCTTATTTTGGGAATACACTTTTGCAGAAAACTGCATATCTAAACGCTTTGTAATAGAATTATTTGCTATTCAAGGCTGGGATTGGGGACATTGAGGTTGAGAACATGATTAAAATGTAGTCGTAAAACATTAATAGGTATATTTTCCTGGTCCCAGCTAAGTGAGACGCTCTTGATTGCATGACATGTGACCCACCTAGCATGTAACCCACCTAGCCTATGTAACCCACCTAGCCATTTACGTTAAAAAGACACTTGAATGTGAATCATAGTTAAGTTTCTTTTCCAAAATTGCTGGTTTGACCATGACATGACTTTAATATTGGCCAATATACATCAATTAAGAGTCTATATAGTTGATAGAAAGAAGAGATTACAATCACATAAATAATTTGGAGTGCGTAATTGAAAATATTTAGGAAAACAAATAAGATGTAAAGATTTTTTGTCCCAGTATCGCTAGTGGTATTACATTTACCCCTTCAAGTCGATTCCAATTACGTATTCAGAACTGTAGTATGTTTTAAGTATTGGGTAGACGGTACACTCTTTTGTAATGGTATACCTAGTATGTGAGGGAATTCTACTTAAGTAAAGTAATGCTATAAGGAGCATGAATTGAACAATAAAAGATTTAGAACAGGCAGTCAAATTGTCAGAAGAGAACAGGAAAAGTTCATTTAATTCTCGGTGTTTGTTTACACGTGTTAGAATTACAAGATTTACAGCTGTTTTGCCAATCCTTGATAAATGCACCATGGGAGTAAAGTTAAAGCGATTTAACGACTCTTGTTCAGCACTCTTATTGAGACTAATGCTCCCTGTCCCTTCTTACCATCCTACCTAATCCATTTACCTATGTATATTCAAGAGCCGAGTTTCTACATTTTCGGAAGAAGAGGGAATGTAGTAAATATAGCTCTTACTGTACTGAATATCGTATTTTCTTGATACCCCACTTTTCCCCATTCTTAAGATTTGTAATATTATTACAATACGTCGAGTTTGAAGTCTTAAAGTTTTTAGTTATCCTAAATACAATGTAACAACAATGAAATAATTTTCAAACAATAGGAATACTCATAGGACATAGTTCATTTTTATTCAAGTGACATCATAGGCCCAACCTTGGGCCCAACAATCATAAAAATGGTGATAACTGATAAGTAAGAAGTTACAAAGAAACTCTTTTTATCAAGAATCAAGAGGGTCACAAGCAAGCCGATTCCCACCATTTGCATTGCATTACATCTCCCCTTTACTATCCTCCCAAAAGCAGAATCTTAAACTTAATAAAAACATAATAGTTACTTAAAATTTCAGTGTAAAAGTATCTGCAAAAGCATACAGATTTTTAGAAAATATCTAAATAGTCAATGAACATCCTCGGCTTACTAAGCATTAAAATAGAAAAGTGACGAAATTCCATAGGAAGGGAGAAATGCATTAGCTTGATTGTGCTGAGAGGTGTGAAAAAAGTCATGTCATTTAGCATAACATGCCCAATATGTCTCACAGAACATAGCTGTAAAGCATATCACCGTATGCGAAGAAATCCTAGTATACGTAATACAAACAAATAAGTATCATAGCTTTCGACTCTTCCTTCCACAGTACTAGTCCGTACTTTTAGCAGACTACACTGCAGATAACTCACATTCTATTATTGTACCAAATTAAGAACTTTCTTGCAGTATCGGTACACGACCATTCTTCATTATGACTTGCCAGCAAACATTCTTTCAACAACTTTAATTCATATTTCTTGAGATTTAGCTCCTTCTTCTTCTTATTTCTCAAATAAAAACAGGGGTGGAGCAAACGGTTTAACTTAATAATTTAACTGAAAAATTACCTAGGACGAACTATATAGTAGTATTTCCATTTGTAGACTCCAAAATTCTATAATGAACATGCAGAATTTCAATGCACTCAGAGTGGACAATGTGGTACTATACTTAAACAGGAATAGTCGGTATTTCATATTTCTTTCCAAGAACAGAATGTGTGGATAATGTCAATGCAATTCATAAGTAAATCTTGTAAATCTGACAATAAAACGATAAGATTTCAAGCCTGAATATATTTAGGTGTACTATACTAGTTTGTTAAAAGTGATGCTACTACCATAGATAGGATTTCTATGGTGCGAACATAATTCTTATTCTTTGATTACCTACATAGTTTTATCACGACTTGTCATTTCATGTCTGTACATTATGCATACAAAAATTAATTAGATGAGTATTTACTTTTATTATAAGGATCAATAGATATTTCCTATATTTCGTATAGCGATTGAATACTATAAAGGTGCTATGACTTACTTTTAGTAGGTAAGCCAAAGTCCAATCACGTAGAGCAAAATTTGCAGATTCAATTACTCGGCAGGTTTGATTTCATTTCTGATTCTGATATGTAGTATAATACTTCAAGTGAATCGGACTATCTCACAGGAATAAAAGAAAAGATCATACAGTTGGCGTAGTTTTTCTTACAATCAATGCAAATGCAAGTCAAATAGTACCAACAAAGTCGATCGGTGGTGGTAAGGGACTTGTCAATTTCAAAAGGGGGCTGAATTATCAAAAGTTTTTAACCCCAAAATTAAGCCAAAGAAGATCTACTATAAAAAATGTTTAAATTTTTCAGTTTTCTGAAAAATTCCTTTTTCATTGATTCATAATACGTTTGCTTACCAATTTGCTAATTTACGCTATAATGCTATACTTTGTAGTTGTTATCGTTCGAAACTTTTAACACAGAAGTCCGGATTTTAACGGATAAGTATGTTGCATAAATTATAAATGTATATTATACTCATCTTTTCTTAAAAACGTTTCTTGAATATCTATAGTTAGAAACTAACTTAGTATTATGGATGAAACTATAATGGACTCTCCTACATTATATCTGTACTTGGGTTTTAGCACCATGTTTTTCCATTTTTCAGTGTACACTGGTTTCGTATCAATCCCATGTTTTTGAAAGTTTCATCTAAACATACAGACAATGGAGAAAGCACAGCTTTCACCGAGAAATGATCATCGAGAGAAAATACATGAAGTTTTTAAAACGAAGAAAAATAGACAACTTTTAAACTCTAAACATGTCCCAAGGGACCTTCTTGAGAAACTCTGAATGGGCGGAAACTTTCCCTTCGGCTTCCTTGCATTGTGTAGTCCATCACATATCCGAATTCGCGTTCCTTTTGTCGGTATTTACTTTTATGTAGGTAGTTTTCACTTTGTAGGTTTCTTCTGTATTGCACTGTTTCTCTTTCTTGGTACTGAACCTCTTCTAATGCATTGTATTCTCTACTATTCAGGTTTGGTATGGGTTTGGTATGGGTTTGGTATACGTAACTTTAACCAGTTATATGCATACTTTGTGTAGGTAAATTCTCTATGCACGTCGTGGTCGCGGTGTCTCCCTTAAACCTAACCTTGGACAGTTTATATCGAATCGACATATTATTTAGGTGTAGTATATCTCCTTTACAGATGGGTATATGTCGTATGCAAGTGAGGAATAAGTCACATTATCATGTAACTTTGTCTCGAAAGTTTCGGTATTGAGTGTGTGTATTCACATGCATATAGTGTTCATTGTACATTATAGGGTGAGTAAAATGAACATTTAGTAAGTAGAGTAAATAAGTCATTATACAAATATAACTACAAAAGCAATTTAGCAGAAAAAATTAAATGTCCCACGAAACCCCAATCAGAGAGAGCTGTCGTTTGACAATGTTTGACAATCAAATTGACATGCCATTGCCATTTCTGAAAAGTAAAAAATCTTTTGGATAAAGACAAAATATATTATCATTACGCTAGTTTTATGATACAGAAAATGTGTCCACGCTGATACCGAAGTTACAGAAGGACCTGCTGACTTATAGGTATACAAAACTACTTCTTTGCCGGATTACCCACTCTGCCTACGGCACATAAGCCCAAACACATAAACCAACTGGCATTTATTTAAGAGAGTATCTACAGGAGTCACATCACAGATCTAATGTGAATGTGAGGAACCACCAACTTCAGGAAATAGAAAAGGACTCCAGTTGAAGAAGTTAAACGCTTGATGCCCAACAAAGTGGAAAATCGAAATTTTCCATTAGAAAAACTCGGCAGTGGTGGCAAAGTGGAAGTTGAGTTGAAATTCCTAAATATATACAGTGAAGCCAAATACGACAAACCTCGCCACACAACAGATTGAAAATGCATTGCATACTGTCTTGAGTCTCCACTCCAATTTAAGTGTTCTTCTACCCGTCGCTCTTGACTCCTTTGCGAGACAACTTTTCACACCGTCAATCTTCTTTTGCTTTATCTGTTTTACGTTTTCCCTATCGTATTCAATCCGAAATGATATGCTTTCCCTTCGGAGTTCGGACTACGTATTGCTAAATCAAATGCATTCAAATATATAGCAAACATGTGGATGTGATGACACTCAAAAGTACATAGTCAACTGCAATTTAAATAGCATACAAACATCTATAACTCAACAAAAACAAAGCAGTGCAACCATAAGGTAGTTGCTGTCAGAACTGTATAGGTAAAGGTACCACCGTACCCACGGTACGGTGAATATAATTTAGTCTTGCTATATAGTACAATAGTCCCAAACCCACGGGAAACAATTTTACCCTCTTTAGGTCTGTCTTGACTGGAAACATGTGAAATACAATATAGAGCTCTCAAATTCACCTGTTTACATAGTATATAACAATATTCTATTGCTGCCTGTTTCTATTGTGAGCATAAAACACGAAAAACACTTCCCAAAAAAATTTAAAATTTTAGGACCAGTATGGCTTTAAATTTTATTTGTACATTGAAAAGGAACGTTTAGAATAGATACAATGGTCCACATGGGCCCATGATTTTCTACACGAGTGGCCCAAAAAATTCCTATATTATTATAAAGAATTGGAATTTTAACCTCTTTATAACGAAGCTATAATATTATGGTATTACAGCCCCCCCCAATGCCCCATAACCATATGATGTTAGGTATTTAATTAAATTATTACATAAAAAGGTAAGTATTAGTCATAAACAATTTTCAAAATATATTATTGCTTTGTAATTTGTAATCATTTAACATCCAGACAGTACCATGACTAATGGAATAATTCCAATCATTTGTACATGTTGAATGAAGAACATTTATGGGTCTGTATTCTAATATTTATAGCGTATATTATATGGTAGGGAAAACAGAAACATTTACTAAATTGCATATCTGAATGATTCTATAATATATTTAAAAATATGGACTGTGTTAAAAGACACAAGAGGAACAATCAAATTGTCAATTTGGTCTGTTTTGGCTTCCGCCAAAGCATTTATCACAATCGATGTCATTAGGCCAACAATCGAGTAAAAGTTGTAGGGCAGCAAACCTGTAAAAAAAATTAAATTCCTTTAAGTCTGTCTATGTAGTACTCAAATTCGAATTAGATAACGCACAGTTGGATGGAGTTAGTGTTCTAATTCAGGCTACTAAATGGCTAAAACTGAAAATTCATTATTTTATGCAGGCAGGGCATTGTATTCACATTACGTAGCTAAAACCTTTTTTGTGTAATGCATTCAATATTATGGTCTTAATCTTAACGTGGCCCATGTTTCAAAATTGTGATTTTCCTTAAGCATTTTTAGCCGTTTTAGCCAGGTGGTCAATAAGCCAAAAAAGCCGGCTAAAATCGAACACTGAAAAACCGTATCCGATTACTGTTCACCAAGAGCATGTATAAAATGGTATATAGATAAAGATGTGCGTATCAATACTAACAAAAATCAGCAATGTAAGGGAAATTAACTTTAAAAATGTATAGGTATTGGTTAAGACTTTTCCAACCTCGGAAATTGTTATATAATATGCTATTCATGACTCTCGAGGTTAACTTTTACTAAACTTTTATTTACGAAATAAAACTTGTCAATATTTCGACAACCACAGTTGTCTTCTTCAGGACAAAAGTGAAAATTGTGACAGAATAAGTATGTAACTTGTATCTTATACTGAGATCTTAATCAGTTGTTAGTATGTTTATATTATCATCAGTTGCTAATA